>SJYC01121625.1:0-32158 GCA_006408675.1 Madoqua kirkii
CTAATTTAGCCAAAAAAACCAAACTCTGGTATATTTCTTTCCAATCTTCAGTGTGTCTGAGTGAATGAAAATGGGGTCGGTTTAGTTATAATTCTATATCTTGCTTCTCCCTCACAAATATTCTAGAAGTTTTTATTCTGTGAAAACAATTTTTAATAATTTAATATTATCATAGATGTACAATTTATAAATCACAGTGGCTCAGATGATAAAGAATCTGCCTTCTCTGGTGATTCAGATGGTAAAGAATCTGCCTACAATGCAAGAGACCCCGGTTCAATTCCTAGATAGGGAAGATCCCCTGGGGAAGGGAATGGCAACCCACTCTAGTACTCTTGCCTGGACAATCTCATGGACAGAGGAGCTTGGTGGGCTATAGTCCACAGAGTCACAAAGAGTCAGACATGACTGGGCAACTAACTTGCACAATTTCACTTTCACAGTTTAAACCTGTGCCATATATTTTGTAGTTACTGTAAAACGAATGAAGTTATTTTTTCATTGTTATAAATAATGCTGTTCACCGGAGCACAGAAACTAGCCCCCTGCACACACACTGCCCTCGCTTGCAGGCAGAGATCCGTTTTGTTCGGTTTACCCCGTGGTCTACCCTGTTTCCAGAGTCTGGGCAGGCAGGGCTCTTCCCAGCAAAAGAAAGAGGAAACTCTTAATTAGTTTAAGCTGCAGGCTAAATCCATCTCTTCACCAGTTACAGTATGGTCCATTGAATGCCATTCTGGCCTGTGAGACAGAAGTCTTCTGGGAAGCTTTGGAAAAGGTTTTCCTGATAGAAAGACATCTGCGCAGGAAGGAAAGGTCCCTTTTCTCAGTTCCACCTATCAGCGTGTGAGAAAGTATTGCCTGGAACTGATGCAGTACTTTGTGATCGTCAGGAGCTACACCTGAGGGGAAGAGTCAACAGGTAAACATAACGAAGCAGGAAAAGGAAAGAACCCCTGTTCTTTTGCCTGGGGCTGAGTCACTGAATTCCCTGGAAAGTGCCACCGCTGGACAGCTAGACAATAAACCTTGCTTAAAGCCTTCTAACTAGGTTTTCTGTTTCCTGAGGGCAAAGGGACAGAGACTTTTAAACACTGTAGCAACGGACCTCTTCTTCAGCACTCTAGGGGCTTATATAAAATCTATAAAAATGACTGGGTGAAAGGGCAAATATAAAGTATTCAGGATTCTAACATCCAGACAACTGATGTAGTTCTCATTTGTTCCAATTAAAAAAAAAAATCTCCTAGTAAATTCCTTTATTCGCCTAAGTCCAAGGATGCGAGAGTTTTTCTTTGGGTTTTACGTTTTCGGCACTACTGTGATCGGGAGCATTTTCCCGTTACAGCTAACAGACTGTTGCTGATGCACAATACTGGTGTTATTTCTTAGGTATATACTCACAAGTTTACTGATGTCTCATTAATTCTAGGAGTGTCGCCATCTGGACTGTTTTTATTGGTATATAATTATTTTGCTTATTTTTTTAAAAAAAACTTTCTTTCTTCTTATTGTCAGCTACACTTTAAATACACATTTCATGCTTTATTGCACAAGCAAGCAATGCCAGAACAATAATGAATATCATCTTTGGTTTTTTAAACTGAAATCTCTAGTGTTTCCCACTAAGCAAGATGTTAGATGCTAGTTTAAGATACATGTACATGTGTGGATCCACACACATACATTTTTATTTTTTGGTTTCTCCTTAGATAGAAATTATCTAAGGAAGCATCTTATTTTTCTAAGAATTTTACTTTTTAAGTTAAGAATGGGTGTGCCCAGTATGGTCTGTCATACTGGAATTGATTTGGTTTAATTTACAGACTTCCTAAAAAATCTTCTTTATATTTCTGACATAAAATGTTATGCCAACATCTTGAAGGATTCTTCTAATTAGACTTTTCATTTCCATGTACTTTATCAGGTTTTTAAAATCACATGACTAGGGTAGCTCTTCTACTTGAGTATGGTAGCAAATATATAACATGGAAATTACCTGCTATTTGGAAATTCAAATAAGTTCCTAAGTAAACTTGCCTTAGGAACCCATTACCTTGTGGCAAAGAGGAAAAATCCCAGCAGATCATGTTAAACAGTTTAGAAAGAAGGAAGGAAGGACAATGACTGAAACGCTGGTATTACAGTGTACTGACATTTCTAGAGCCGCTGCTAGACGCAAAACTATACAATACTTGCCTGATGCTGGGACTGAGCTCTGGCTTTTTGTTGTTTTGTTTTATTTTGTTCTATTGCACCAGAGACACTTCTCCATGTTTCAGACAGTATTACTTAGGAGGGCAAAGGAAACCTTAGTTTCTCCATGTGGAAACACAGAGCCAAGTACCTGTCCATTTCTCACCATCTCCATATGTATCAATTACATACTTTCACAATAATGCTGCAGAATTAGCAAAACAAACACATCATTGATACACAATAAAAAGTGCTTACAGCTCCTACTGTTAGGTATGGTAATCAGATTAGGCCGTTCTCCTGATCTTGGCTGGAATTACTTACCCTGGGATAATTGTTACCCTGGAGTCAGCTAGGTCTTCACTGATTTAGGAAGTTCTTGGCTAGGAAAATTAGGATCATTTGGCTCTGTTCTGAAAATGTTCTCGTGGTAATGATGGAAGCACAGCAGGGCAAGCAGAAACACTCGATGCCTCTTGCAGCCTGGGCTTGGAGCTGGAACGCCGTCCATCATTACTACAGCACTCTGAGGGCCAAAGCGAAAGTCACAAGGCCGGGCCAGACTCAAGGGGTGAGGAAGTGGAGTCTGGGACTGAAAAGAGCAGCGGGGAGAGCTCGCACGCCTGCGATCAGCCACATCCCCTCTGCCTTCTTGGGCTCTCTGCGTCTAAACATGAGTGACACTGCATCCTTTCCGCTCACATCTCGCCACCGCAACATCTGCCCACAAATCACCCTTTACCCCCAGAAGAGACACGCTGTTTTTTCGCTCCAACACTTTAGCTGTCTCGGGGACCCAAGGAAGCAGCTGGGCTTTCTGCTCAGGGGAAGGAACAAGAACACTGCTAAGTGAGCTGGTAAAAAGCTGTCCCAGAGGAGAGGGCAGGGAGGCAGAGAGGCGAGAGAACAGAGACTCCACGGCAGACCAGAGAGACATGGCTGGGCATGGCTCACGCAGAGTGGCTGCCGGGAACCCGTGTTCTGCATCTCTGCCTGTCAGAGAGTTAAGAATACAGGAAAACTAAGTTTAGGGCTACAGAGTACTCCCCTTAGAGGTGGAGCTTCTCCATGTCGGCAGTATGTGTCAAGATGGGCAAGTTTGAGCTAAAGGCTGTGCAGTCACTAGCTGCCTGATCTTGGGGGGCTCTAGACCTCTTGTTGTTTAGTCATTAAGTCATGTCCAGCTCTTTCTCGACTCCATGGACTGTAGCCCTCCAGGCTCCTCTGTCCATGGGATTCCCAGAACATGACAAGAACACTGGAGTGGGTAGCCATTTCCTTCTCCAAGGGATCTTCCCAACCCAGGGATCGAACTGGCGTCTCCTCTGTCTCCTGCACTGACAAGTGGATTCTTTACCGCCGACCACCTGGCAAGCCCCCAGACCTCTTAGGACACTGACTGCAAACAAGGGGTTGGGTAAGTCTCAGCCTTTCAGCACCAGCATTCCACGGCTGTGGATTTTGTTTTGTTACCAAGCTGAACTCTCTTCAACCATACTCTTTCTTCAGGTCCACGTGTAGTACAACTGGTTACAATTTTAAAGATCAGAGGAACACTACCAACAGCGTAACCTTAAAGCCAACCTCTCAAGATATGGATTCTGCCATCCTAGATGGTCAAAAGCTGCCAAAGGACCATCGTATAAAGGAAACCAAAAGTGTATATTTTTCAGAGCAGTGCAGGTTCACTTTTGATTGAAGAAAGACTCAGATTTATTTTAAGCAATTAACACTGCTGAATTTTTTCACATTGAGAATTACTATTATTTCCCCCATTTCAGTTGTTTTTTTAAAATTCAATTTATTTTTTGAATAGGTGAAACATGGACATGGAACTAAACTCATATGTTATAAAATAATACAAAGTAAAATGTAGGCTTCCCTAGCATTCTTATTCCTAAAATACTCAATTACTGTACCCCCAGGGACAACCATAGCTATTAGTATCCTATACATAGAATAACTGCAGGCATTTGTATATCATGTGTGTACACTTGGGCAGACACACACACATACACACTGTTCCTTTTAAAAACTAGTAAATGGTATTATACTAAAAATATTGTTTTACATCTTTTTTTTTCCCTTTTAAGGGATATATTGGGCATTATTCCACACAGAGCTGCCTCATTCTTTTAAAAGACTGTATTATATTCTGCTGTATGGACATTCTATTGCTCAACCAGTTCTCACAATGAATATTTAGATTGTTTCCAATATTTTAGAATTTCAAACAAAGCTATTCTGAGTAACTTTAAACACCAGCTATTTTGCATAGATGCAAGCATACCTAAGGATAAATTCCTGCAAGTGGAATTACTCCAGCTGTTGATAACTGTGTGGGTTTCCTTGGAAGCTCAGCTGGTAAAGAATCTGCCTGCAATGCAGGATACCTGGGTTTGATATGTGGGTTGGGAAGATCTCCTGGAGAAAGGATAGGCTACCCACCCCAGTATTCTTGGGCTTCCCTGGTGGCTCAGACGGTAGTGTCTGTAGCTTGGACAGATAAAGCCAAACCACTTCCAGATCAGATGATGGCAAATTATGACCCACAGGCCAAATCCAGCCATGAGCTAAAGATATTTTTGCATTTTTAAAGAGCTACTTTTTTAAAGAGGAGGAGGAGGAAGTAGTGGGTGGGGAAGAAAGTTTGGCAGTGACCTCACATGACCTTTAAAGCTTCAAATATTTACTATCAGGTTCTTTACAGAAAAAGTTTGTTGACCCCTTCTCTTGGGCAGCTTATATTCCCACTAGCAATTTGTGATGAGTGTTTCTCCACTATTTCAATCTTTGGTCAAATTAAGATTTAAAATAATGCTTTGGGTTTTGTTTCAGTTGAAGAAAAATTTGAAGGACCTGTAATACTTAACACACTGGCACTATGGTCTTTCCAGGAGAAAAACATAGCTTGTCAAATATCAACTGACACTTGAATTGCTCCTGATTCAACTCTGTTGACAAACTCGAGGCAGATTTAGGACTGGTCTTATACACCTTCTCCTAAACCACAATTTTCACATGTCCAGAATCACAAAACTAATAAAGAGCACAACTGGTCCAACCAACACCCCAGCCCACTCTCTACTTTCCCCATCTCACTGGGGTCCAATCTGTTTATTTCTCATCCAAAACGTGTTTTCAGTCCTCTTCACTGGGTTGGGGGTGGGGCAGGGGACAACAACAAGAACAAAATAGGAAACCTTCTCTCTTCTAAGTACCTAGAGAATTCCAAATTCATAAAGGACCAAACCCAACCATCCATGCATTCTAAATGTGTCTTTTTTCTATCAATCTTTATAAATAGCCTCTACCTCACTCACTCTATTTACGCTTCCAGAGTCTGGCTGCTTCTGTAGTGCCTGTGGTGGAAATACACACAGGAGTTTTTGTAGACACTGAAGAATTCATGAACAGAGGAGCTTGGCAGGTTACATTCTATGGGGCTGCAAAAGAGCCAGACACGACTTAGTGACTAAACACATGCACACAAGAATTCATACGCTGTATTAGTTAATTTTATGTTGTCAACTTGACTGGGTTAAAAGAAGCCCAGAGAGCTGGTAAAATATTATTTCTGGGTGTGTCTGTGAGGTTGTTTCTGGAAGAGGTGAGCATGTGAACTGATGAACTGAATAAAGCAGATGGCCCTCCCCAGAGTGAGAGGCCACGTGCCAATCAACTGAGCGCCCAAATAGGGTGAAAAGGCAGACGGAGAGCCAGTTCCCTCCCTGCGAGCTGCGACATTCATCTTCTCCGGCTCCTGGATATCACATCGGAACTTCTGATTCTCTGGATTGCAGACTCAGATCAGAATTTATACTACCAGCAGATTCTCAGGCCTTTGGGGTGGGACTGAATGATACCACTGGCTTTCTTGGTTCTCCAGCTTACAGACAGCAAGCCATTGACTTTCTCAGCCTCTATAACCACATGAGCTAATTTTTATAATAAATCTCCTCTTGTATATATATTTATACATATCCTATTCATCTGGTTCTCTAGAGAACCCTAATATATTTCTTGCATGGAATTTGAGGGCCAAGTAAACGTCAATGGCCCTGGATATGGAGCAAGAAAAATATCTCATCTTTGTCAGATCCAGCCTTCGCCTTCCTCTCCCTCCCTGCTCTCCTAGGATTCAGCACTCATCTTTCTCCAATGTGCCAGGCACCGCTCTCTTGCCCCCATGACTGCTCACCCACGACTTCAGATGGGAGCCAGCCTCATTAAGCGCCACCCGCCACGTGGATGCAACACAGCTGCTGGCGGAGATCCGCCAGCCTCCGCCGCGCAGATACCCAGACTCTGGTCTGTGCCTGCTGAGCACTATCGTTTCCAGCTAGCCCTGTGGCTAAATCTAAATGATGCTCGAGTTGGAAACGCTTCTTGTAGTCCTCCCAGCATCATAAAAGAAAATGCATTTGAGAGCAGTCACCACTGATAATAGCTTTAATAAATACAATCCGTCCTATTTTCAACTAAGATTTTAGCTTTCACCCAGCAGGGCTTTAATGGAAGTCCTAAGCCAGAGAGCAGGTCACTGAAAATGGAGAATATCTTTTTTAATGAACCAAATAGAAGGACTTTTGTTGCCATCCTAGGTTTTCTTTTTCAAGTCTTCCTGGCCCTCATCATTCTGAAACACAGTTGAAGATGATTCTTTTCCCTCACAACATCATGTACTGCCTCCCCTCCACTGATTCCCACCTCCAATTTGTATTCTGTTACAGAGTCGGACATGACTGAAGTGACTTAGCAGCAGCATAAAGCTTTTTAATAGGACTGGTAATATAAGAAAGAAACTAAGTGGTAGGTAGAACATTTTGTTCCTTGTAATAGGCTGTGGTCAAAAAAATCATGCAAATTCTCACCAGGATACCAAGAAGGGAGACACATCTGCCAAGAAGATTCCACAAGGGGACTCGGATGTGATCTCTCTCTGCCGATACCTCAAAATAACCTCTTAAAGTTTTGGCAGCAGGCTCTGGATAATACCATGTCTCTGTCAATCAGCTCAGTCACGCAGATCTGATTTAGTTAGTCCCAGGACAACAGGATGTTTGGCTGACGTTTGGAGACAAATGAGGAGGCCAGTCCTAGAGACTGCCTCGCTCCACACTGAGGCTCAAAGGGACTGGCCCGCCTTCTACACTAAGGTGGTAGCTCCCTGGCTTGTATGGACATTTTTAAGGTGCTAGATTGAAGGCCAGAGGGGAAGAGGGAGGCAGAGGATGAGACAGTTAGGTCGCATCACCAACTCAATGGACATGAATTTGAGCCAACTCCGAGAGCGAGTGGAGGACAGGGGAGCCTGGCATGACGCAGCTCATGGGGTCGCAAAAGGTCGGACACGACTGAGCGACTAAACAACAACATTAACTCATTAAAGGAGTGAGCGTGAGATGGCATGGTTGAAGCAGGCCCTCCCACAGTCGTGCAATGGTGGAGGCTGAAGCTGCCCCAGGGGTTATGAATAAAAGCACTAAGCTAAAATGACACAGCACAGAACAGTGAATCAAGCAGGGCGGATATGTGTATATAAACACATACTTGTTTATATATACATATATATGTGACATGCCGCATGGCTAGTGGCTTTTTCTCAAAATTTTATTCATTCGTCTATTCACTCATTCAACAAACAGTTATTGAGGGCTCACTGAGTGCCAGGTACGAATACTAAGAACTAGGGAAATGATGGTAAACTAGATAACTTCTTACGGAGCTTACAGTCTAGTGTTTATAGCTTTAGTTAAGAAAGAAATTTATAACTGATGCCCATTAAAAAAAAAATCAAGTAGTTGGGAAAAGTTGATATTCTGGACAACTGAGAATTATCATATATACCATAAATGGATTCTCAGTTCACAAATAAGTAGACTTACCTATAAGCAGTCTACTTACTACTGAGTAAATCAAAATAATAGTTCTGTTCATTCAGAAAAAAAAAATGTTTAGTGAGGACAAGCTGTGTGCTAGTTACTGAATTAAAAGCTGGATTACAAAAATGACTGATAAAGTGGTCCAGTGGCTAAGACTCTGTGCTCCCAGTACAAGGGCCTTGGTTCAATCGTTGGTCAGGGAACTAGATTCCACATGTCACAACTAAAGATCCCACATACTGCAATGAAGATCCAAGATCCTGCATGCCCCAACTAAGATCCCGCACAGCCAAATAAGTCAAAACAAATATTACTTAAAATACTATAAAATAAAATTAAAATAAATATTAAAAAAAAAAAAAGAATGGGAGGGAGGAAAGACATAAGGTTTGGAAAGAGGGCAACACTTAAGACTATGAGCAGAGTCTTAAAGAATGTTGAGTAAGGCAATGCCCAGCAGGCAAGGGGTTGGGAAGTTCACTTCAGATGGAGGGAAGAGAATGCACATTCCCAAGTGAAAACAGTGCCGTCAGAGGGAGCAGAGAGTGCATCTGGGCAGTGGCCAAAGATAAGCCTAGAAAAGGAAACAGAACCCACATCGAGCACGGCTCTGTACACCCTGACAGCACAGCCGCACTTTATCTGGCAGGCAGTGGAAAGCCTCTGCCGTATTCTGAGCACGAATGGATTAAACGATTAGATTAGTCTCTTGAAATATTACTCAGGCTGAAGGAATATGCACGTCACACATTTCTGAAGGTGTGGCTGAGGGTATAAAGACTGGAGGAAGAGAGAATGGGGCAGGAGAGCAATGATGCAGTGGCAGGAGGATAATGACCATCATCTGCTCTTCTTACCTTGATTGCAAACCAAAGGGAGTGTAACTGAACATTAAAGAAAGGTGTCTAAGAAGAGGTCATCCATTAAACTCTGTCCAGACTCTTCATTAAAGCAAAACAGGACAAAAAACAACCTAGCATCACATCACAAGATAAATAAAAATGCCGGTGCCTTTAGACCTATTAACTGCATTGAGAGATTCCCAAGAAAACAATATTGATGAGAGAAAAACAACTTTGTTCAAAGATGTTTTTAAGTCTACTACTCAAATAGCCAACAAATGAAAATAATCCAAATGTCTAAAAATAAGCAACAGTTTAAGTCAGCTGTCAACATGACTAAGTACTACATAAATATTAAATATAGCCATAACTAAAAAAAGACTTATAACTAAATGCATGAATAAATACATAAAACAAAAAATATATAGCTGTAACTATCCCCATACACTAAGTGAGGGGCAAGCTTTAGAATAAGATACATACAATGCTTATAACCACAAGTGCCCAGTATGTGTCAAGCTTAATGCTAAGTTCTGAGAATCCAAAAATAACACTGGGAAAGCCAAACTCAGACAGTTACAGCAATGCAAGAGATTCCAGACAAAGTTGGTCACCTCATGGTGCAAGAGAGAAGACTTGCCCAGCTCAGAGCCAACACACAAACACAATACGAATGTGGACATTCAAACCAGCAGAAGAACTCAGTTGCAAATCTGATCGCCCCCAAACATGTACCTCTTGGTTTTATTAGCTTATCCTAGACATGAAAATAAAAACTGTGAAACCTATGATGTGTGCGTATATGCTAAGTGGCTTTAGTCAGGTTGGACTCTGACATGTTATGGACTATAGCCTGCCAGACTCCTCTGTCCGTGGGATTTCCAGGCAAGAATACGGGAGTGGGTTGCCATGTCTTCCCAAGGGATCTTTCCGACCCAGGCTTCAAACCCGTGTTGCCTGAAGCTCCTCACTGCAGGTAGACTGTTTACTGCTGAGCCACTGAGGGAGCCTGTGTAACTTATAATGAAGAATATTCAAACCCCCAAGACCTTGGTTTGAGAGACAAAGATTTAAAAGTAAGAGGATGGCAGTGGAAGGGAAAGACAACAAAGATTCACCCAACAGTATTCAGCTCCTAAGGAGGACTGAGAGAAAAGAACCAGAAATGCTGTCAAAAGACCGAAACCTCCACCATCTGGGAGAATGGTCAGGCAGTTCCCTAAAACAAGAGACCCAAAGAGAAGATAAAGTTTGCGAGTAAAAACTAAGCTTCATTGTTGCGGACATTCAATGTTCCTCATTTGGGAAACGAGAGGGAGAGGTATGCAGGACTGTGCTAGAAAATTACTTCTGGAGATTTGGAGCCACAGGGTAGAGACTCAGAATCCAAGTTATTCTTATGGAGACAGCTGAAACCAGAAATGAATACTGAACAACAGGTATGAACATATCTACCTAACACTCCTAAAATGGAGAAGATACACCCCTTTTAGCCCCTTAAATATTCAAGCATCTACTCTCTTTCAAAGTAGTAGTGCTATCAAATTAGTAAGGTAAGTGGAGTAGAGATGTTTGGATAGCATCACCGATTCAGTGGACATGAACTTGGGCAAACTCCGGGAGACAGTAAGGGACAGAGAGGCCTGGTGGGCTGCAGTCCATGGGGTCACAAAGAGTCAGACACAACTAGGCAACTCAATAACAACAACAGAATGGAATAAAGAATAACAATACAATAAACTATGGAATAAAGGGTCAGTCTACACACAGAGTAGATACACTGATCTATTGTTCCATGAGAACCATTCTCTACTTTTGTAATGAACATTAATTTGGAAACATGATTTGATTAAAAACAATTAATATGAGGGACTTCTCTGGTGGTCCAGTGGCCAAGGCTCCCATTCCCAGTGCAGGAGGCTGGGGTTCAATCCCTGGTCAGGGAGCTAGATCCCACATTAGATGTAGCATGCACAATTAAGAGTTTGCATGTCACAACTAAAATACCCTGCAGGCCACAGTTAAGATCTGCTGCAACCAAACACATAAATACATATATTTTTAAATAATAATAATTAACATGAAAGCTAACTTTTTTTGCAGCCATATATTCAGAACCACCCTCCTACTAAGCCTGTGAACTTCTAAGATAAGGACTGTGGGACTATGTCTCAGGTAAATTTCTAACAGCATATCTGGAGGATAGCAAACATTTAATATTTATGGAAGAAATTTTGCAAACCAAGGACTACTTTGTATGGTTCTCAAACATGAGGAAGTTGCCGAGTACGATATATGAGCGCATTTGAGTGTGTGTACATACTACTGAGTTCTCCTGCTGAAAACAATCTGGGCTGCCAAAGTGGAGGTGGGTGCTTTCACTCATTTGAAATCTACAATTACTCATATGTAAATCAGAGGCGATGCAAGGAATGTGAGAAACTCAGAATCAATTTATCTTCTGAGTACTACTGAGTTTCTTTTTGGGTTTGTGATCTGTATGTGCCAACACTACAATTGTGTTAGTTCCAGAAATAACTCGGAAAACCATTTTCAGTGATGAGCTTTGAGCAGCAAAACTGGAAAGGATACTGTCGATCTAGTGTACATTCAGGGTACGCTGAGCGTCCTGCTCTTTCTCTCACATGCATGCGTCAGAGCACAGATATGAAAACAACGCTGTGAAACTCAGGACTACGAGGAGAGAGCTGAAGAAAGAGAAACGCAATTAGGGTACTTACTCTGGATTGGATATCAAATCACCAGTTCTCCTATTTCCACTTGCTGAAACACATTCCCAAGAAGCTAAAGTAAAAATAATTCTTGTTCTTCCTGAGCCTCTATGTTTGATTCCCTTATTGTCTGTGAAGACAGATGGCATGAACTTTTAAGGGGAAAGTCCAGACGAGGATTAAGAGGGAAGTCTGGTTTTCTTAAATCAATCAGCTGAGGCATACGAAAAAGCAAAGCTTCCCAAACACACCCTAGTTACCTAGGGAACCTGTTAACAATACAGACTTCTCGGCCCTCTCAGAAAAATCCTGATTCAGTAATTTCTGGGGTGGGACTGGAAAGCTGTATTTTTCCAAAGCCCTCTCCACTCCCACAAATGATTCTAATAACCAGCCAGGTGTGTGAGCCATGAACAAGAAACTGTACTCAGACTCAGCAAATAACAGTAACAGTTTTCATGTGGGCAGCATCTCAGAGTTTACAGAAGCCACATCCACATAAACTATCTCATCGCCATATCACCAATGATGAGGTTCAGAGAGGTCCAAGGTCCACCAGCCTGCACGTGCCACATCTCAGTTCAGACGCCACGGTATGATAACACATCTCCACCGCACCATTACTCCAGAACCAAATTTCTGAGCACCGGTGAGCACCCGATCTTGAGTCCCATTTCCCAGAGTATCCATGTACCCAACTGGCATATCACTATGGTGCACCCAGACAATTCTTCAGCTGCCTGTAGTTCAGAAAGATTATCTTCATCCCAAGTGACTACTTCTTACTATACAAGCACTAGCAGAATCTATTAAATGGAACTTTAATAAATTTGTAGAATGCACAGCTTGCAACATTCTAATTTCATTTTATAACTTGTAATGATAAATTTTCTGAAGATAAAGACGACAAAGGTATCCACTTCAGAAAAGAAAGCGATGCCCACAAGCCTCACTACTCATTTCCATAATAAATTTCCATAATTCTAGCTAATGAAACTCATTAGAATCCTGAAGCATGAGAATAAGATCCTTTGTAATTAGAAAGAGTGCTATGAACAGCAAATAAAGGTAGATGGGTGGATGTGTGTGTGTAGGCAGCCAGAGAGACAAGCAAGGAAATCAAACATGAAATATCTTGGTTTGGAATGGGTTCCTGGTTTTATCTCCATGTGGTTCGGCATAACTTCTGAGTGCTGTGGCAAGAAAAGCTGGTTCACATACTGGAAGACAAACTGCAGACACACCTGGGACATAGGCAAAAACCAAATGCTACCAGAAAACCATGGCCAGATCCAGCCGCCTCTCTTGTGTGTGTGTGTGATCCATAAGAGGCTTTAACATGTTTAAATGACTGAAAAAATCGGAAGAATTACATTTCATAATGTGTGAAAATTATGTGAAATTAAGATTTCAGCATCCATAAATAAAGTTTTACTGGGACATGGCCACACCTATGCATTCTGTGTCTTCTGTATTGCCTATGGCTGTTTTCCCATTGCAGAGTTAGGTAGCTGTGACAAGAAGCCATATGACCCAGGGGGCTCTTACTATCTGGCCCTTCAAAGAGAAAGTCTACCAATCTCTGCCTTCGGGCAGGTGTTAGATTACTTCCTGTAAAATGGCTCTGATCATAAATAAATAAAATACTGAACTTAGAATGATCTCAGATTTATTTTCTTTGATATTGACCTTAAAAGCATAGATACCACCATCGAGTAACCTCTGCCTGGGTGTCCTGATATTGAACTGAAACTATTCCCATGGTTTCTGAATCCGGAAGGAGGAGCAGGTGAGGGCTTCTGCACGTTCAGCTCCATCATTACAATGACGGATGCATGAAGAGGCAGCCAAGCAGGCTCATCCCACAGGGCTCTCTGCACGGGCTGGGTCTGAGCCTTCCTTTTATTGAGGGGTGAAGAGCTTTTTACCCTGTCAACAAATATCTCAGGCACTATTGCCATTTTCCCAGCATTAATATTCAAAAGCTGAAATGCGGGACACAACGCATAATTCAAAGCGGAATGGCAGGAGCCAGTGCCCTCCCTTCCACAGAGGCAGGAAGCTGGCCTGCCAGGGCCCAGACAGTTCTGGCCTATTATGAATAGTCTGGTTTCTGCCATCTCTGCTGCTGCTGCTGCTGCTGCTAAGTCACTTCAGTCGAGTCCGACTCTGTGCGACCCCATAGATGGCAGCCCACCAGGCTCCCTCGTCCCTGGGATCCTCCAGGCAAGAACACTGGAGTGGGTTGCCATTTCCTTCTCCAATGCATGAAAGGGAAAAGTAAAAGTGAAGCCGCTCAGTCATGTCCGACTCTTAGCGACGCCATGGACTGCAGCCTACCAGGCTCCTCCATCCATGGGATTTTCCAGGCAAGAGTACTGGAGTGGGGTGCCAGGCAACGCAAATTATGTATAAAGTGTTTTATATTGTTGCACCAGTCAGCTAATTCAATTGTCAGGATACCTCAAACCCTGGATTTTAGACTCCAAAGAGTGGGGAGCTTCTCGCCTTTGAACTGCCTCTTTGACTATTCCATGTCACCGCTTGCTTGAGGTGAGGGGAGGAAAACGAAAATGTTCTCCATTAGAAAATCAGTGTAAATACCCGGGAAAGCCAGTTAATAAGCATAATGGTTTAGAAGAGAAGTAAATGGGGTGGCTTATTATTCACAGCACAAGTCCGTATTTTAAACTGTGGCTGCATCACACACATTGATTACTGGCTAACTTTTTTATTTTTTTAAGGCTTCTTGTTTGGTTGCTTATGTGTTATGGTTGAATTCTTAAGGTATTTTACTCACATTTCAAACAGCACCTAATCCAACCCTCTTTCCCGGTGTTTTTACCTAAACCCTCTGTGAACCACAGTTTCCAGTTTCATAACATACCCTGTCCTTAGGGGCCAAGGTAACAAAGAAGGTGCCCTCATACTGTAGACCTCTGTGGGCTCGCTTCCTTGTCGAAAACCTGAGTCTGCTTTCACAAGCTGTAACTCTAGTATGAATCCCGGCTCTGCCTGGTGGATGTGCACAAAGACGATCAGCATTTCCCTGAGCTCCAGCTTGCAGGTGACAACCGAGGTTAAGACTACTTTAAATGATGATTTTGACTCAGGAAATTTACTAAATATCACTGAATTACACACTTACCATTGGCCAGTTTCATCATATGTAAACCATTCCTCAATAAAGTTGTTCCAAAGTTAATTTTTTTAAATTGTGGTGAAGGCAAGAAGCCATCCATGAAAATGAGCAAGTAGAGAGACGTGCTCACTGGGAAGCAATCAGGGGAGGGTGGGGGTAAACAGACGAAGCCAGAGGCCCAGACAGAGGCCCCCGAGAGTGTCCCCCGGTGTCACAGCCTAGTTAAAGCCCTCTTCCTAGATTCCCCTGACTCTCTTCTGCCCCTCAGAGTTAAACTGGCTCTTTTCTAGGCTGTATTTTGGATATGTTTTTGTAAATGCAATTATCACACTGCATAGCAAATATTTCTTTAAAAGTCTGCTTTCCACTTAACTGTGACGTTTTAGAGGGGCAGTCTTGGTCCCTAACTTAGTCTAATAAGGTTTAAGAAAATTAGATGAATGAAAAAATGAATAACTACTGTTACTGCAAAAAGTAAACAAAAAAGATGGCTTTGAAGAATCAATTAACTGTACGTGTATATGCAAAGCACTTAGTACAATGTTTTGCATGTCACGAGCATTAGTAGACGGTGTTTCTCTTTATTAACAACATATGCCAAGAATTATACTACAGAAAGAAGTCTGTTTTGAAACTACTGCTAACCTTCAAAATAGAGATGTCCAAATGCATAGAAGACCTAGTTTTAGGGGACCCTTGTCTTATTTCCAAAACTTTAGGGTCCAGAAACTGGCAGATTGCAAAGAACCTCACAGAGCTATCTACAATTTGTGATCAGAATCCTCCAAGGTCACAATTAGCAGCAATCTCACTCTCACTTAACCTTGGTCTTGCAAGCTGTAGCTGTTATTGAGCAGTACTTGTTGGGCTGGCTGAGAATTCATTCTCCTAAAGTTTGATCTGAATGAGAAGAGACAAAAGGCAACAGAGAATAAGGAAGGGAAGAAGGAGAGATGGTGTTCCTGACTGTCTCCTCCTCCTCTTCCCAAAGGTAAGCTACTGTCCAAGGTGTCAGGAACTGCTAGACTACACAGCTGGCACCATATGAGATTGCTTCAGCCATTCAGTAGATACTTACTGAGCCCCTCCTATGGGTCTGCCATTGTTCTGGGCACTAGACACACCAATGAACAGAGCATTTAAACATACTCAAGAACAATGAGGAAAGGTGACACTACTATCAGACATCAGGCGTTAGTATAAATAAGCAGTGACTGAGATCTGAAAAAAGAGACCACAGGTTCATCCACATATCGAGACTTGATAAATGCAAAAGGAGGCACTTCACATTCATGAGGAAAGGATGCGGATTCAGTAAGTGTTGCTGAAGTGGCTGGTTATCAACATGGGGGGAAATACTAAATTCCTAGCTCACTTAATACGTTGAAGATAATATCAAGTGGGTTAATGGTCTAAATACTAAGTTCAGCTCAGTTGCTCAGTCATGTACAACTCTTTGCGACCCCATGAACCACACCCCGCCAGGCCTCCCTGTCCATCACCAACTCCCGGAGTCCACTCAAACCCATGTCCATCGAGTTAGTGATGCCATCCAACTATCTTATCCTCTGTCGGCCCCTTCTACTCCTGCCCTCAATCTTTCCCAGCATCAGGGTGTTTTCAAATGAGTCAGGTCTTTGCATCAGGTGGCCAAAGTATTGGAGTTTCAGCTTCAACATCAGTCCTTACAATGAACACCCAGGACTGATTTCCTTTAGGATGGATTGGTTGGATCTCCTTGCAGTGCAAGGGACTCTCAAGAGTCTTCTCCAATATCATAGTTCAAAAGTATCAATTCTTCAGCATTCAGCTTTCTTTATAGTCCAACTCTCACATCCATACATGACCACTGGAAAAATCATAGCCTTGACTAGATGGACCTTTGTTGGCAAAGTAATGTCTCTGGTTTTTAATATGCTGTCTAGGTTGGTCATAACTTTCCTTCCAAGGAGTAAGCGTCTTTTAACTTCATGGCTGCAATCACCATCTGCAGTGATTTTGGAACCCCCCCAATACAGTCAGCCACTGTTGCCACTGTTTCCCCATCTATTTCCCAAGAAGTGATGGGACCAGATGCCATGAGCTTTGTTTTCTGAATGTGGAACTTTAAGCCAGCTTTTTCACTCGTCTCTTTCACTTTCATCAAGAGGCTCTTTAATTATTCTTTGCTTTGTGCCATAAGGGTGGTATCATCTGCATATCTGAGGTTATTGGTATTTCTCCTGGCAATCTTGATTCCAGCTTGTGCTTCATCCAGTCCAGCGTTTCTCATGATGTACTCTGCATATAAGTAAATAACCAGGGTGACAATATATAGCCTTGACATACTCCTTTTCCTATTTGGAACCAGTCTATTGTTCCATGTCCAGTTCTAACTGTTGCTTCATGACCTGCATATAAGTTTCTCAAGAGGTACATCAGGTGGTCTGCTATTCCCATGTATTTCAGAATTTTCCACAGTTTATGGTGATCCACACAGTCAAAGGCTTTGGCATAGTCAATAAAGCAGAAGTAGATGTTTTTCTGGAACTCTCTTGCTTTTTTGACGATCCAGCGGATATTGGCAATTTGATCTCTGGTTCCTCTGCCTTTTCTAAAGCCAGCTTGAACATCTGGAAGTTCACGGTTCACATATTGCTGGAGCCTGGCTTGGAAATTTTTAAGCATTATTTTACTAGCGTGTGAGATGAGTGCAACTGTGCGGTAGTTTGGGCATTCTTTGGCATTTCCTTTCTTTGGGATTGGAATGAAAACTGACCTTTTCCAGTCCTGTGGTCGCTGCTGAATTTTCCAAATTTGCTGGCATATTGAGTGCAGCACTTTCACAGCATCATCTTTCAGGATTTGAAATAGCTCAACTGGAATTCCATCACCTCCACTAGCTTTGTTATGACCTTTTCCAGTCCTGTGGTCACTGCTGAGTTTTCCAAATTTGCTGGCATATTGAGTGCAGCACTTTCACAGCATCATCTTTCAGGATTTGAAATAGCTCCACTGGAATTCCATCACCTCCACTAGCTTTGTTCGTAGTGATGCTTCCTAAGGCCCACTTGACTTCACATTCCAGGATGTCTGGCTCTAGGTGAGTTATCTCACCATCATGATTATCTGGATCATGAAGATCTTTTTTGTACAGTTCTTCCATGTATTCTTGCCCCCTCTTCTTAATATCTTCTGCTTTTATTAGGTCCATACCATTTCTGTCCTTTATTGAGCCCATCTTTGCATGAAATGTTTCCTTGGTATCTCTAATTTTCTTGAAGAGATTTCTAGTTTTTCCCATTCTATTGTTTTCCTCTATTTTTTTGATTTGATCGCTGAGGAAGGCTTTCTTATCTCTTCTTGCTGTTCTTTGGAACTCTGCATTCAGATGCTTATATCTTTCCTTTTCTCCTTTGCTTTTTGCTTCCCTTCCTTTCACAGCTATTTGTAAGGACTCCTCAGACAGCCATTTCACTTTATGAATTTCTTTTTCTTGGGGATGATCTTGCCCCCTATCTCCTGTACAATGTCATGAATCTCCATCCATAGTTTATTAGGCACTCTGTCTATCAGATCTATTCCCTTAAATCTATTTCCCACTTCCACTGCATAGTCATAAGGGATTTTATTTAGGTCATACATGAGTGATCTAGTGGTTTTCTCCACTTTCTTCAACTTCAGTCTGAACTTGGCAATAAGGTGTTCATGATCTGAGTCACAGTCAGCTCCTGGTCTTGTTTTTGCTGACTGTATAGAGCTTCTCCATCTTTGGCTGCAAGGAATATAATCAATCTGATTTCAGTGTCCACAATTTGGTGATGTCCATGTGCAGAGTCTTTTCTTGTGTTTTTGGAAAAGAGTGCTTACTATCACCAGTGTGTTCTCTTGGCAGAACTCTATGAGCTTTTGCCCTGCTTCATTCTGTACTCCAAGGCCAAATTTGCCTGTTACTCCTGGTGTTTCTTGATTTCCTACTTTTGCATTCCATTACCCTATCATTAAAAGGACATCTTTTTTGGGTGTTAGTTCTAGAATGTCTTGTAGATCTTCATAGAACTGTTCAACTTCATCTTGTTCAGTGTTACTGGTCGGGGCATAGACTTGGATCACTATGATATTGAATGGTTTGCCTTGGAAACGAACAGAGATTATTCTGTCCTTTTTTGAGATTGCACCCAAGTACTGCATTTGGACTGTTTTTTTGACTATGATGACTACTCCATTTCTTCTAAGGGATTCCTGCCCACAGTAGTAGATATAATGGTCATCTGAGTTTAATTCACTCATTCTAGTCTCTTTTAGTTTGCTGATTCCTAGAATGTCGATATTCACTCTTGTCATCTCCTGTTTGACCACTTCGAATTTGCCTTGATTCATGGATCTAACATTCCAGGTTCCTATGCTATGATACAGACATACCAGAACTTAATTTCCCAGCAGTGTTGTCCTCTTCAAAGCAGACATCTTGGGAGTATAGATTCTTAATGAATCTCCACATACCTTTGACTATTCTCTTCTGATCTAGCCTTCAGAGGCAAAGGTGCAAATTGTCCCCATTCCTTTAAGAAAGAAAGTGGAAATAGCTAGTTGTAATGTAAGAAGACTTTTAAGGCTGGAATATCACTCATGGCTTCTTAGCCACCACCTTTGATGATCACTTGGTAAGCTGGCAAGGTGATCACCTATACCAATATGGTAAACTATCTTACTTAATTAAAAGTGTTGAGACTCATATGGCCTCTGGGATCTTCTCCCAGGTATAACTCTCTGTTTTCATGCTTATCTTAAGCTGATGGTGTATCATCCTGCCCGAGTGTGTTTGCTTGCAAATGAACTAAATGCAGTTAGGTAAAAAATCTTCTACCCTCTCTACTGTTTATGAATAGACTCCATGTGGCTGAATGAATTACATCTAGGTCTAAATGGATAGAGACAAAAGCAAGAGAGCTGTCAGAAGGAACTGGAAGATACAAAATTGAATAGGTAGAGATTTCTTGGTGGTCCAAGATACCTGATGACTGTTATCCTGAAGCACATTCAAAGATATGTATGAGGTTTATTCCATCAGAGGCTTAGGATATATATATGAAGTTTATTCTATCAGAGGTTTCAGAGAGATAGACAAGTATGAAAACAAACAACTGTCATTTGGATGTAGCAATGAAAAATGTATGGGAAAATTGCACATAATTTGGGATGGAGTTTAGGGTTAGGATCAGGGGTCTCAGATGACAGTGGAAGGGTCCAGATGACTGCTAGGGCTTGTGAATTTCACAATGTGAGTAGAAACAGTGCTACTATAAGAACTCAGTGTTACGAAGGGGAAAAGAGATATCAGCATGTTAAGTGTCAATATGTCAAATGTTAGATTTTGTTAGTTAAGAAGTTAGGATGAACCATAATATTTATTAAGTATCTACTATGCTCCAAATTTTTAAAATATATTGCTTCAGAACAAGCCTATGAGCTAGAGATTATTGCACCCATTTTATTGATGAGGAAACTGAGGTTCAGAGAGGTAAAGTAACTTGCCCAAAGACATAGCTAGTAGGTGGCAGAGCTAGGATTGAACACAGGTTTCACTGACTCCAAAGCTCATGCTCTTCATTATTATATTAAGCTGTTCTTTAAGGGTGGGTGCATCTGACTGTGCACATAGAGAAGAAAGAACTACAGGAAAAATGTTTTTTCAATAAAAACCTAACAGTCTGAAAGAGAAAGACTTAAGAATGTGGGCAGCAATGGGATCCTAGGTTGTTGCTGCCAATGACAGGGAATGTAGGAGGAAGATTTAAGCAGTGTTTTGAACAGAGATTGTAAACTGGTGGCCCATGGGCTAGATCCAGACAGCACATATGTTTTGTTTGGCCAGCACAGTGTTTTCTAAGATATCAAATTTATTTCCAGTATATAAAAATAAATTTTTCACATAAAAGTTCCACATTCCAGCTTCTCTTAAAAAAAAAATCTGGCAACATAGGGCCTTCAGTCCTGCATGGCAAAGTCATCTGGAGCCAGCTTACACATTATACTGGTTCTTGTTCTCCAGTTTCCCAAAGCCTTCAGCACATCCTACACTTGGGTAGCTTTACTCATCAGGTTACCTGTTGAATGCCTGTAAGTATTTTGATTTATGACTGGTAGTTTAGATGGTCACCCTGAATGGCTTCTTGTTTTCTTTGAAGAAGATACCATCTTCTGACAGAGATAGCAATGCAAGTAGGGAAAGACACTTTCAGGAGGTGACTCAAGGTGGCTCACTCTATGTGGCTCATTTGATTAATGTCTGAGAGGAGCTACATCAGGTGGCCAAAGTATTGGAGTTTCAGCTTCAACATCAGTCCTTACAATGAACACCCAGGACTGATTTCCTTTAGGATGGATTGGTTGGATCTCCTTGCAGTGCAAGGGACTCTCAAGAGTCTTCTCCAATATCATAGTTCAAAAGTATCAATTCTTCAGCATTCAGCTTTCTTTATAGTCCAACTCTCACATCCATACATGACCACTGGAAAAATCATAGCCTTGACTAGATGGACCTTTGTTGGCAAAGTAATGTCTCTGGTTTTTAATATGCTGTCTAGGTTGGTCATAACTTTCCTTCCAAGGAGTAAGCGTCTTTTAACTTCATGGCTGCAATCACCATCTGCAGTGATTTTGGAACCCCCCCAATACAGTCAGCCACTGTTTCCACTGTTTCCCCATCTATTTCCCAAGAAGTGATGGGACCAGATGCCATGAGCTTTGTTTTCTCAATGTGGAACTTTAAGCCAGCTTTTTCACTCGTCTCTTTCACTTTCATCAAGAGGCTCTTTAATTATTCTTTGCTTTGTGCCATAAGGGTGGTATCATCTGCATATCTGAGGTTATTGGTATTTCTCCTGGCAATCTTGATTCCAGCTTGTGCTTCATCCAGTCCAGCGTTTCTCATGATGTACTCTGCATATAAGTAAATAACCAGGGTGACAATATATAGCCTTGACATACTCCTTTTCCTATTTGGAACCAGTCTATTGTTCCATGTCCAGTTCTAACTGTTGCTTCATGACCTGCATATAAGTTTCTCAAGAGGTACATCAGGTGGTCTGCTATTCCCATGTATTTCAGAATTTTCCACAGTTTATGGTGATCCACACAGTCAAAGGCTTTGGCATAGTCAATAAAGCAGAAGTAGATGTTTTTCTGGAACTCTCTTGCTTTTTTGACGATCCAGCGGATATTGGCAATTTGATCTCTGGTTCCTCTGCCTTTTCTAAAGCCAGCTTGAACATCTGGAAGTTCACGGTTCACATATTGCTGGAGCCTGGCTTGGAAATTTTTAAGCATTATTTTACTAGCGTGTGAGATGAGTGCAACTGTGCGGTAGTTTGGGCATTCTTTGGCATTTCCTTTCTTTGGGATTGGAATGAAAACTGACCTTTTCCAGTCCTGTGGTCGCTGCTGAATTTTCCAAATTTGCTGGCATATTGAGTGCAGCACTTTCACAGCATCATCTTTCAGGATTTGAAATAGCTCCACTGGAATTCCATCTCCTCCACTAGCTTTGTTCGTAGTGATGCTTCCTAAGTCCCACTTGACTTCACATTCCAGGATGCCTGGCTGTAGGTCCATCGAGATTATGTGGGTTGTGAAGATCTTTTTTGTACAGTTCTTCTGTATATTCTTGCCACCTCTTCTTAATATCTTCTGCTTCTGTTAGGTCCCTACCATTTCTATCCTTTATTGAGCCAATTTTTGCATGAAATGTTCCCTTGGTATCTCTAATTTTCTTGAAGGGATCTCTAGTCTTTCCCATTCTATTGTTTTCCTCTATTTCTTTGCATTGATTGCTGAGGAAGGCTTTCTTATCTCTCCTTGCTATTCTTTGGAACTCTGCATTCAAATGGGTATATAAATACTAACGGCAAAGTTTAAATTCTTTTTAGGAAAAACACAGGTAAATATCTTTAGTCTGCAGACAGGGAAGAATGCCTTATGAAACAAAAAGCACAAACCTCAAAGGAATGAGTTGGCAACAGCAAATACATTAAAACTTAAAATATTCTATTAAAAAAGATAAACTGGAAAAATTGCAACTCTGTAAGAAAAAGACAATATAAAAGAGAAATAAGCAAAAGATATGAACTGATACTTCACAAAAGAGGAAACTTGAATGGCAAATCAATACATAAACATATGTTCAGCTATACTTGTAATCAGAGAAACACAAAACCACAGTGAGAGGATATTTTTACCCCTGCCTAATTTGCAAAAAAAAAAAAAGTTACACTCTTGACAGTACCAAGTATTTGGTAAAAATACAGGCCATTCATAAACTGCCAATCAATCTCTTTAGAATAGAGCATGGCAATATCTAGCAGAATGGACGGAGAAGGCAATGGCATCCCACTCCAGTACTCTTGCCTGGAAAATCCCATGGATGGAGGAGCCTGGTGGGCTACAGGCCATGGGGCCGCTAGGAGTTGGATACGACTGAAGTGATTTAGCAGCAGCAGCAGCAGAATGGACAGTATGATTACCCTGCAGTCCCACTACCCCACCTCTAAATACCCTGACAAACAGGTAGACACATAGAATAATACAGCAGCACTGCTTTAAAGCAACCTAAATGTATGGCAAAAAGAGAAAGGATAACTTAATTACACAGTTATTTCATTTTGTGATTATAAAAATGCATTAACAGCTATTGGCATCAAACGGATAAATGCCACATAATGCAAAAAAGCAAATTATAAGAATACATAATACATTCATATGTACACATTTGGTATATATGTTGTGATACATATGAAGTTCAAAGACAGGCAGAATAACAGTATGTCTTGCCTAAGGATCTGTGCATATATAATAAAACATTGAAGGTCATGAAGTCTGTCACCCTTAACCCCTGTCCTCCTGGATCCTCTGCATCCGGCTGCTGCTACTTAGTTCCTCAGTCATATCTGACTGTGCAACCCTACGGCTGCAGGCCACCAGGCTCCTCTGTCCCTGGGATGCTCCAGGCAAGAATCCTGGAGTGAGTTAGCCATGTCCTCCTCCAGATCTTCCCGACCCAGGGGTTGAATCTGGATCTCCTGCACTGCAGGCAGATTCTTTACCACTGAGCCACCAGGGAAGCCCCCACTGCATCTATCAGTCACTAAGTTCTACTGATTCTACTGCCAGAACACCAAACAGAACAAGCCCTTGCCCTTTCCCCCTGGTCATGGTCATCAGGATCAATGACTGATAGCCTCCTAACCAGGCTTCCTACCCCAATTTTCCACCTCCAGTCCATACTCCACCTAATGGCCAGAGGAGACTTCTGAAGCAAATGTCGGATTGTCAAAAGTCTGCTTAGAAGCTCTCAATGGCTTTTGGTTGTTCTTCAGACACTTCTCAACATGACCTCCACAGCCAAAGGGGCCCTTCTCTTTCCCTCCTCAGCTCTTGTGCACTCCCTGGCACTCCAGGCGTCAGCTACTCTCCATGCGTCTCACTTCTTTCAGCGTGCTACTCCTCTCCCCATTTTGCACACGCTGTTCATCCCACCTGGAACGAAATCCTCCTCCTCTTTTCTGGATGCCCTGCTCACGCTTCAAGTCTCTGTCAACAGTCATATTGTCTGAACCTTCCCTCCACCCCTGTTCTGAGTAAGTAAGGAACTTCTAGCTTGCCGACAAAGGTCTGCATAGTCAAAGGTATGGTTTTTCCAGTAGTCATGTATGGATGTGAGAGGTGGATCACAAAGAAGGCTAAGCACCAAAGAATTGATGCTTTTGAAATGTGGTGTTGGAGAAGGCTCTTGAGAGTCCCTTGGACTGTAAGGAGATCTAACCAGCCAACTCTAAAGGAAATCAGTCCTGAATATTCATTGGAAGGACTGATGCTGAAACTGAAGCTCCAAGATTCTGGCCACCTGATGCGAAGAGCCAACTCACTGGAAAAGATTCTGATGCTGGGAAAGACTGAAGGCAGGAGAAGAAGGGGATGACAGAGGACAAGATGGATAGATAGCATCACCGATTCAATGGACATGAGTTTGAGTAAACGCTGGGAGTTGGTGAAGGACAGGGAAGCCTGGCGTGCTGCAGTCCATGGGGTCAAAAAAAGTCGGAGGTGACTGACAACTGAATAACCACCTCCACCGTCTTTGCAACAGCATGCCACCACTCACAGAACTGCTTCACCACCTCCGCAGACAGACTCCAAGCCCTCTGATGAGATCAGTGCCACTCAGAGCTCGTTCACTCACCATGAATGCCTAGCACACATTAGGAGGTTCATTTGAGATATCGGTTCCATGAGCATTACCACAGTACATTCAGTCCACGTACAAACAACGCTTGCGAAACCACCTCAGTTGTTTCCTTCAACTTGAAGATATGCAGGGCTCTAAAGTCAGCAAGCCATGAATTAGCTGTGGTGTTTATGTTTTATCCCCTCTGCTGCTTTGCCAAGCATTGTTTGCCACCAGAGAAGCACTCCATCAAAAGGAGCAAGAGCTGGCAAGACTCAGAACCAGCCAGCTTGAGTCTCAAACCTTAAAAAAAAAAGCTCCATGTATTTCCAAAGGTCAACACCTTGGTTACAAGAGAGACATAATGCCTGAAATCTTGTTAGGATCACCATGACTGAAGTGGAAAGGTTTTTGGCAAAAGGACTGAAAGTTTTTGTATGGTTTTTTGCGCAAAGACTTTTGGTCTAAGGCTCAGATGGCTATGCTTAACAGCTGCCAGGGACAGAGGCTGCCTGCGAGTTCACCAGCAGTTTACCGAGACCTGCTGCTGCTGCTGCTGCTGCTAAGTCACTTCAGTCGTGTCCGACTCTGTGACCCCACAGACGGCAGCCCACCAGGCGCCCCCGTCCCTGGGATTCTCAGGCAAGAACACTGGAGTGGGTTGCCATTTCCTTCTCCAGTGCAGGAAAGTGAAAAGTGAAAGGGAAGTCGCTCAGTCATGTTCAACTCTCAGCAACCCCATGGACTGCAGCCTACCAGGCTCCTCCAACCATGGGATTTTCCAGGCAAGAGTACTGGAGTGGGTTGCCATCGCCTTCTCCGTTACCTAGAGCAGAAGTTCTCAATTTTAAATCCCCAACCTTCCATCTCATTCCTTTTTTTTATTAGCAGAAACATTAAGAACACAGACTCTGGTGCCAAGATGCCGGGTTTACAATCCCTGCTGCATCATTTACTGGCTGTGGTATGCTGGGCAAATTACTTAGCTGCTCAGGGTCTCTAGCTTTCTCACTTGAACATGGGGATAAAATGGCACTTATTTCAGAGCTTTGCTGTGAGGATTAAATGAGCTAATTACACATAAGGCACTTAGAGTAAAGGCTCCGTAAGTGTCAGACAAATCTAGGGGCAGAAGAATAGGTTTCGAGGAGGAGGAATGTGAAACAGAATGGAGAACACGGAAGCAAAAGTCATCTGCTACATAATAATAGCAAAGCACTTTCAACAGATTATTACTTAGCCTTCAGAAAAATCCATTAATTCCAGTGAGACAATCCAAGTCACATGGCTTATAAGTAGCTGGGCTGGATTTGAATTCAGGCCATCTGTTTCCAGAGATCAAGTCCTGAACCATTACGAAATCGTGTCTCCTACCTTCACATCTGCCCCTTGGGGAATGGGATTCCTGCCTTGAAAAGGAGAAAGTGAAGCAAAAGAGATGTAACGAACGGAAAAGGAGAAAGAATAAACAAAATAAGGTCAGACTCAACTACTTTCTGAATTTAAAAGTGATAAAGTGACAGGTTTCCCTTTATCATCCCTTCACAAAGAGCCTACTATTCCTGTGGTTGACACTTTACTGTGAATCTGGTGCCAGGATGAAATTAAAGTCACTGAGAAAGACTGCAACAGGATCACAGATCCCTCTTGATTTGGTAAGACCCAAATGTGAAGTGGACATCAGGGTCATGAAATGAGAGGGTGGGCAGGAGAGGCGTGCACTGAGTATCAGGGACACAGAATGGTACCCCTACCCAGAGCACCAGGACAAGCTGCAGGGCTTTAGAGTCAGACACACAAAGGATTCACACTGTTGTCTGGCCTAGAGCATCTGAAAAAAATGACTTGACATCTCTGAGCATCACTTTTTCTATATGTGAAATGGGAACAAGAACACCCACCTCTTCACGGATAAACTACATTGCTACAGTGTCAGGAAGAAATGGGAAGCCAGCACTCACACATGGCAAACACAGGGGAAGAGCAAGGGCAGACTGGTACCTGGCGGTGGTGTTCACTCACTAAGTTGTGTCCGACTCTTTGTGACCCTGTGGACCGCAGCACGCCAGGCTCCCTGTCCTTCACTACAACCCATGTCCATTGAGTTGGTGATGCCATCCAACCTATGTCACCAATTTTGTCCTCTGTTACCCCTTCTACTCCTGCCCTCAATCTTTCCCAGCATCAGGCTCTTTTCCAGTGAGTTAGTTCTTTGAGTCAGGTGGCCAAAGTACTGGAGTTTGAGCTTCAGCATCAGCCCTTCCAATGAACATTCAGGGTTGATTTCCTCTAGGATTGACTGGTTGGATCTCCTTGCTGTCCAAGGGACTGTCAAGAGTCTTCTCTAGCACCACAATTTGAAAGCATCAGTGCTTCAATTTGGTGATACTTCTTTCTCTTTTTCAATTTAACAAACTTACACAGCACTTACAATACGCCAGGCACTGTACTAGTCAGTCACATTACAATTCTTAACTTATTCAATTTTTGTGGCAGACTGTTTGCCAAAATGGGGGCAGTGATTCCCCTTACTGTATCCTTGTCCTTGGAGAGTCCCCTCCCACATAGACTCCAAGGCTGGCCGGATACCTGATTTGGTCAATGGGACAACAGCAAATACGACCAACATAAGCAGAGATCCAATGTTCTTACCTGGAGAATCCCAGAGACAGAGGAGCCTAGTGGGCTGCCGTCTATGGGGTCGCACAGAGTCGGACACGACTGAAGCGACTTAGCAGCAGCGGTCTGAAAAATGCTTGTACTTTGGAGTTTGCCATCTCTTGCTGCTTTGTTGAACCCTGAGACCGCCACATAAACATCTGCCCCCCTAAATGAGGTCCTCGAAGACAAACTCGCTTGTTGACTGCCAGACACGAGCGAGGCCACCCTAGATCCTCCAGCTACCAGCTGGCCCACCAGGACCACAAAGCCAGAGAGAACTCAGTGGAGCTCAGTCGGGTCGGCCAAGCCAAGAAGAGCCACCCAGCCAGCCTACCAACTCACGAGCTGAGTAAAGCAGTTATTGTCTTAAGTCACTAAGCTTTGGGATGATTTAGCAAATCAAGACAAACTGATACAACCTTCATAACTACCATGTTAAATAGGCATTACTCTTATTCCTATTTTACAAGTCAGGCAAAGGAGTTAAAGAGAGGTTAAGTGACATGCACACACTGTTAAATGGCAGTTGTGTCCACCCCAGGCAATCTGGCTTCTAAATATGTGCTATATTTATGTGTCTATATATTTATATAGATACCTCCCCAACACTCTGCTGCTTCACCAAACAAAGGTAAAGACAGTTGTATCAGTTGATCCAGAAATGTATCACACAGATATACTCATATGAAATCATGTATGTATAAGAGTATTCAGCACTGCTGATAGTAGCAAGGCTGCTGCTGCTGCTAAGTCGCTTCAGTCGCGTCCAACTCTGTGCGACCCCATAGACAGCAGCCCACCAGGCTCCCTCGTTCCTGGGACTCTCCAGGCAAGAGCCCTGGAGTGGGTTGCCATTTCCTTCTCCAATGCATGAAAGGGAAAAGTGAAAGTGAAGTCCCTCAGTCATGTCCGACTCCCAGCGACTCCATGGACTGCAGCCTACCAGTCTCCTCCGTCCATGGGATCTTCCAGGCAAGAGAACTGGAGTGGGGTGCCATTGCCTTCTCCGAGTAGCAAGGCTAGAAAACCCAATTCCAGCAAATTCATATAAAGGTACCACGTGAGGCTATAAAAAGAACAAGTAGCTCTACAAACACCAATCTTGTGTACACAGAAAAAACCAAAGTGCATTTATATGTTAGCATTATATATTAACATTTACATTTGTGTGTAAAAAAGGGGGGGTGTGAATATACACCTGCTGTGTCTCTGCATAGACTATTTCTGAAAGTACGCAAGAAACAGGCTTAAACTCAATCATTTCTAGGCAAAGGGAAGCAGCTAGTTGAGCAACAGACTAGGAAGAATAATGTTCACTCTAACCTTATCTTTTAAATTTTATGTAAATGTATCACTTATTAATTGTAACTTTAAAGCTGTTACAAACATGAAGGGAGATCACCCATGCCTGGCACAAAGAAGCCATTAATAAGTAGTAACTGCCACTGTCTTTTAGACAAGGCAGTGGCCCCCCACTCCACTACTCTTGTCTGGAAAATCCCATGGACAGAGGAGCCTGGTGGGCTGCAGTCCATGGGGTCGCGAAGAGTCGGACACAGCTGAGCGACTTCACTTTCCCTTTTCACTTTCATGCATTGGAGAAGGAAATGGCAACCCACTCCAGTGTTCTTGCCTGGAGAATCCCAGGGACGTTGGAGCCTGGTGGGCTGCCGTCTATGGGGTCGCACAGAGTCAGAAATGACTGAAGTGACTTAGCAGCAGCAGCAACCACTGTCTTTATTTTTCCACAACTGATTTCTAACTTTTTTCAAAGTTTAAACTTTTTTTTTTTGGAAGAAATAGAACAGTGTTTTTATTCTCAGCGGGCGGAGAGGGGAACACAGTATGCTCCTGCCTCATACTCCCAGTGCTCCCAGTCAGGAGTCTGTGATGGGGAATAAAGGTGACAGGATCTTGATTTCTTCCTCTTGCATTGTTTCAAAGATAGTCATAAACTGGCATCAGTAACCCAGCAACTGCATCTGGCAGTCTGGTGGCTCTGGGGCCTTCTTTATGACACGTAACTACAAGGGGAAGCGTGTTGTGAACACCAGATACGGGATGCATTTAGCATAGAGTCAAGTGAAGTGTAGTTCCTGCAGAGTTAGAGGGCAGAAAAACAAACTTAGTTACAGACATGCAGAATTAGGAGCACTCTTATCCTTTTTCATCAGAGGGCAGACAAACTGAAAACCACAATCAGAAAACTAACCAATCTGACCACATGGACCACAGCCTTGTCTAACTCAATGAAACTATGAGACATGCTGTGCAGGGTCACCCAAAACGAATGGATCATGGTAGAGAGATCTGACAAAATGTGGTCTACTGGAGAAGGGAATGGCAAACCACTTCAGTATTCTTGCCTTGAGAACCCCACGAACAGTATGAAAAGGCAAAATGATAGGATACTGAAAGAGGAACTCCCCAGGTCAGTAGGTGCCCAATATGCTACTGGAGATCAGTGGAGAAATAACTCCAGAAAGAATAAAGGGATGAAGCCAAAGCAAAAACAATACCTGGTTGTGGATGGCACTGGTGATGGAAATAAAGTCTGATGCTGTAAAGAGCAATATTGCATAGGAACCTGGAATGTTAGGTCCATGAATCAGGGTAAACTTGAAGTGGTCAAACAGGAGATGGCAAGAGTGAATGTTGACATTTTAGGACTCAACAAACTAAAATGGACTGAAAAGGGTGAATTTAACTCATATGACCATTATATCTACTACTGTGGGCAAGAATCCCTTGGAAGAAATGGAGTACTCATCATAGTCAACAAAAGAGTCCGAAATGCAGTACTTGGATGCAATCTCAAAAAACGACAGAATGATCTCTGTTGGTTACCAAGGCAAACCATTCAATATCACAGTTATCCAAGTCTATGCCCCAACCAGTAATGCTGAAGAAGCTGAAGTTGCACAGTTCTGTGGAGACCTACAAGACCTTCTAGAACTAAAACCCCCAAAAGATGTCCTTTTCATTATCGGGGACTGGAATGCAAAAGTAGGAAGTCAAGAAACACCTGGAGGCAAATTTGGCCTTGGAGTACAGAATGAAGCAGGGCAAAGGCTAATAGAGTTTTGCCAAGAGAACACACTGGTCATAACAAATACCTCTTCCAACAACACAAGAGAAGACCCTATATAAGGAGATCACCAGAGGGTCCAATACTGAAATCAGACTGATTATATTCTTTGCAGACAAAGATGGAGAAGCTCTATACAGTCAGCAAAAACAAGACTGTGGCTCAGATCATGAACTCCTTATTGCCAAGTTCAGACTCAAATTGAAGAAAGTAGGGAAAACCACTAGACCATTCAGGTATGACCTAAATCAAATCCCTTACAATTATACAGTGGAAGTGAAAAATAGTTTCAAGGGACTAGATCTGATAGAGTCCCTGAAGAACTATGGACGGAGGTTCGTGACATTGTACAAGAGGCAGGGATCAAGACCATCCTCCCAGAAAGCAAAATGGCTGTCTGAGGAGACCTTACAAATAGCTGTGGAAAGAAGAGAAGTGAAAAGCAAAGGAGAAAAGAGAAGACATACCCATTTGAAAGCAGAGTTTCAAAGAACAGCAGAGAGAGATAAGAGGGCCTTCCTCAGTGATCAATGCAAAGAAATAGAGGAAAACAACACAATGGGAAAGACTAGAGATCCCTTCAAGAAAATTAGAGATACCAAAGGAACATTTCATACAAAGATGGGCTCAATAAAGGACAGAAATGGTATGGACCTAACAGAAGCAGAAGATATTAAGAAGAGGTGGCAAGAATACACAGAAGAACTGTACAAAAAAGATCTTTACGACCCAGATAATCACGATGGTGTGATCACTCATCTAGAGCCAGACATCCTGGAATGTGAAGTCAAATGGGCCTTAGGAAGCATCACTATGAACAAAGCTAGAGGACATGATGGAATTCCAGTTGAACTATTTCAAATCCTGAAAGATGATGCTATGTAAGTGCTGCACTCAATATGCCAGCAAATTTGGAAAACTCAGCAGTGGCCACAGGACTGGAAAAGGTCAGTTTTCATTCCAATCCCAAAGAAAAGAAATGTTAAAGAATGCTCAAACTACTGCACAATTGCACTCATCTCACACGCTAGCAAAGTAATGCTCAAATTCTCCAAGTCAGGCTTCAGTAGTACGTGAACTGTGAACTTCCAGATGTTCAAGCTGGTGTTAGAATAGGCAGAGGAACCAGAGATCAAGTTGACAACATCTGCTGGATCATTGAAAAAGCAAGAGAATTCCAGAAAAACATCTATTTCTGCTTTATTAACTATGCCAAAGCCTTTGACTGTGTGGACCACAACAAACCCTGGAAAATTCTTCAAGAGATGGGAATACCAGACCACTTGACCTGCCTCTTGAGAAATCTGTATGCTGGTCAGGAAGCAACAGTTAGAACTGGACATGGAACAACAGACTGGTTCCTAATAGGGAAAGGAGTATGTCAAGGCTGTATTATCAACCTGGTTATTTA
>SJYC01121626.1:0-15461 GCA_006408675.1 Madoqua kirkii
GACCTGCTTCTTGAGAAATCTGTATGCTGGTCAGGAAGCAACAGTTAGAACTGGACATGGAACAACAGACTGGTTCCTAATAGGGAAAGGAGTATGTCAAGGCTGTATTATCAACCTGGTTATTCAACTTATATGAGGAGTACATCATGAGAAATGCTGGGCTGGAAGAAGCACAAGCTGGAATCTAGATTGTCAGGAGAAACATCAAGAACCTCAGATATGCAGATGACACCACCCTTATGGCAGAAAGTGAAGAATAACTAAAGAGCCTCTTGATGAAAGTGAAAGAGACGAGTGAAAAAGTTGGCTTACAAATCGACATTCAGAAAACTAAGATCATGGCATCTGGTCCCATCATTTCATGGAAAATAGATGGGGAAACAATGTAAACAGTGACAGACTTTATTTTCTTGGGCTCCAAAATCACTGCAGATGCTAACTGCAGCCATGAAATTAAAAGATGCTTATTCCTTGGAAGAAACGTTATGACTAACTTACACAGCATATTAAAAAGCAGAGACATTACTTTGCTGACCAAGGTCCGTCTAGTCAAGGCTATGGTTTTTCCAGTGGTCATGTACGCATGTGAGAGTTGGACTATAAAGAAAGCTGAGTGAGTGAGTGAAGTCACTTAGTCAGGTCCAACTCTTTGAGACCCCATGTCCTGTAGCCCACCAGACTCCTCTGTCCATGGGAGCTAAGCACTGAAGAATTGATGCTTTTGAACTGTGGTGTTGGAGAAGACTCTTGAGAGTCCCTTGGACTGCAAGGAGATCCAACTAGTCCATCCTAAAGGAGATCAGCCCTGAACGTTCACTGGAAGGACTGATGCCGAAGCTGAAACTCCAATACTTTGACCACTTGATACAAAGAGTTGACTCCCTGGAAAAGACTGTGATGCTGGGAAAGACTGAGGGCAGGAGAAGGGGTCCACAGAGGATGAGATGGCTGGAAGGCATCACTAACTCAATGGACATGAGTTTGGGTAAATTCTGGGAGTTGGTGATGGACAGGAAGGCTTGGCGTGCTGCAGTCCATAGAGTCCCAAAGAGTCAGACACGACTGAGCGACTGAACTGAACTGAAAACTCACCACAGGGAGTGGTTGGAGTGGCTGCAGACAAATAAAGGCCAGGTGGCAGGCATTCCCTTTTCTTGGGCCCGCTGACTCACACTGAAGGGCTGCGATCGCTGATCCCATGTCTCAAGTCTTTCTTCTTGGCCGTGGATGACCATTATCCTCCTGGAATTTAGGCTCCGGGTCCTGCTTCAAAGTTATTTATAAGTGATTCACTGCTGCCTCCTCCTTCTTCCACCACCTGAGACTACTCCAAACTTTAAACTTTCTATTTTTTTATGGTTATGATAACCCTATATGTGAGACAGCAAAAGAGACACAGATGTATAGAACAGTCTTTTGGACTCTGTGGGAGAAGGCGAGAGTGGGATGATCTGAGAGAATAGCATTGAAACACGTATTTTATCATATGTGAAACAGATCGCCAGTCCAGGTTTGATGCATGAGACAGGGTGCTCAGGGCTGGTGCACTGGGATGACCCAGAGGGATGGGATGGGGAGGGACATGGGAGGGGGGTTCAGGATGGGGAACACATGTACACCCATGGCTGATTCATGTCAGTGTATGGCAAAAACCACTACAATATTCTAAAGTAATTAGCTCCCAATTAAAATAAATTAATTAAAAAAATAAACTTTCTATTTTGTATTGGGGTATAGCCAATTAACAACGTTGTCATAGTTTTAGGTGAACAGCGAAGGGACCCAGCCATACACATACATGTATCTATTCTCCACCAAATACAAATGAGTTTTTAAAGTAACTCTTGAAACCCTTGGCTCTCATAGGAAGGAGCTCATTTTGGATGCAAAATAGAGAACAAAATGTTAACCAGCTACATGAAGAGGTGATAGAGGTCAGCTGAGGGTCAAAGCACTGGCAGAGTGGTTTATGCACCATGCCAGCTTCTCCCTGCAGAAACCCAGCTACTGGGCATCTTCTGTGCTGCCATTCTGAACACCCTCATGCACCTTCCCTTTCAATCAAGACCACCAGGGAAAACAGTCACTGCTTTCCACGGTAATAAAATGTCTTCCCTCTCTCTACATTTACTGATCTACAATGGCTAAATGGTCACCACATGCATCTTCCTAACAGCAAAATTATCTCTTCAGGACCAGAAAAAGTCCAAGACAAGAGCAGGCAGTCTGCAGGCAACAGAGTAGACTGGCAAGAGCAGGGTTTTGGGGTCAGGCAAGCCCAGGTCCAATCCCAGCTCCAACACTTAGCTGGGTGGCCTAGAGCAACATACTCAACGTTCCTGAGCTTGTGACTGCATCTGTAGAATGGTGACAAGAGTTACTATTTCACAGGGCTCTTGTTAATATATGTACTACAGTAAATGTTCACTGAATGCTCACTATTTTCATTATCACTGGGGCATTTTAACCAAGGCCAAACCACCTTTTCTCTCTCCCTCTCGCTCTCGCTCTCACATACACACATTCACATAATTAGCAACCTTAAATGTGCGTGAGGATTACTATCCCTTCCTTCTCCCACACTGGCAACTTTAGTTGACGTTACCTCCAAAATACCTCCCATCACTCCTGCACTCAAAGTTGGTCTCCCTCTGCCACTACCATTCCCATCCCATAATCCATTCTACACACACAGCCAAACTAATCTTCAAACAAGTAAAGCAGACCACATCATTCTACTCCTCTCGTCAAAATTCTCTAAAGAGCATTCCTCTAACCAACGAGGACCTACTGTATAGCACAGGGAACTCTGCTCAGTGTCACGTGGCAGCCTGGATGGGAAGCGAGTTTGGAGGAGAATGGATACCTGTATATGTATGGCTGAGTCCCTTCACTGTTCACCTCAAACTAACACAACATTGATAATCAACTATACTCCAATACAAAATGAAAAGCTTAATAAAGTGGGGGTGGGGGGGGAGAGCATCCCTTTGCATTTAGGCCTAAATCCAACTTTCTTACCAAATTTCTTCATTCCACTCTCCTCACCCCTTACACACCCCACTCTGCTTCAATTCTGGTATCTTCTCTCTGTTTTTCACACAGGCCATGCCTGCTCCTACCTCAGGGCCTTTGCATTTGATGTTCTTCAGGCTATAACGCTTTCCTCAAAACTTCGCATAGCTGACTTTCTTTTCTGTGTAATTCACAGTTCAAATGTCAACTCCTTAGAAACATCTTCCCTGCCCACACAAATTAAAATGGCTTCACTCTCAGATTCACTTTCCACTCTAACAGAATAAACCCAACTCCATAATGACCTATTCCTTTAGCTCTAACCTTTGAGCTCTGTTGCCTGAGCTTAAGTCATGGAGGTTCTTTATCTGTTTTTAAAAGAATATTGCCTACAGCCTGAAATACACAGGACAGCCCATTCCCAAGGCTCTGACCTTTAAAAGTATAACACTTTCCCATCCATATAGAGACAAAAAGTTGCAGAACAGAGAATGACCTTAGTTTGTTGAAGATTTATGAGAACACTGTGATCAGACCCTCATGGACAGCTGTAAGAACAAGCGATTCTGGCACCAAGGAGTTTGCAACAATCAGCTACACTCCCTCCCGTGTTAGTAGTATAAAAGCAGCCAGAATTCTACTTAGGTAAGATGGTTTTGGGGGACATCAGTCCACCATCTTCTCAGTCTGCTGGCTTTCCAAATAAAGTTGCCATTCCTTGCCTCAACAACTCATCTCTTACTTTATCGGCCTGTGCTTTATTGGCAGTACAAGCTTCGGCTGGCAACAATTCCGTTATCCTGCTTTATTTTCTTCACAGCACTCATCACTATGTAAAATTATTTGAATATTTGTTTACTTCTGTATCTAATTTCTCAACCAGAATGTAGCCTCCAGGAAAACAAGATTTTTAGCTATCATCTGCCCTCTGTATTCCTAGAGCTCAGAACAGTGCCCACACATAGTAAGTGTTTAGTACATCTGCCTTATGGTGGTGGTTCCCTGGTGGCTCAGGTGATAAACAGTCCCCCTGCAATGCAGGAGACCTGGGTTCAACTCCCTGGAGAAGGGAATGGATACCCACTCCAGTATTCTTGCCTGCAGAATGTCATGGAGAGAAGAGCCTGGAGGGCTACAGTTCATGGGGCCACAAAGAGTCAGACATGACTGAGTGACACTAAAGGACACTAACATTTTTCATTACTTTATAGTGGTGGTGGGGGTGGGTGTTTAAGATGCAGACTGCCGAGCTCCAGTCCTAAAAGTTCTCATGTGAAATGACTGAGGTGGAGCTCAGAAATTTGCCATTCTAGCGAGCATTCACCTCTTTCATCCTAAAGAAGGTAGTATGCAAATCTCATTTCAAAATACTGTGATCAGTGCCCCCCATCCTCAAATCTAGATTCTCCATCTAACACACCTTACCTAGTCCTACAGATCCCATCTCAGTTGCTTTCCTTAATCACCCTAGTGGCACTCAAGTTAAAAGGAGGTTACTGACTTTGGAGTTTAAACAAGTAATCCGCCAGTTTCCATTTCTGCTGCTCTTCTGATGCCAGGCGTGTCAAACTAGCTGGCCAGCCCCGCGGGAATCCTGTTCTCCCCAGAAACACCTGAGCAGGTTTGGACTCACTCCAGAGGCAAGCCAGGTAAATTTCAGCTCACTAATAGACTTTCCAGAGGCAGCTGAGGCCAATTCACACTTGCTCTACATAAATTCACTCTAAATATCACCCACCCCCACCAAACAGAAGACTTAACTTGGCACCACCTGCTAAAGGACAGGCCAGAGTTCCCTTGGAAACACCCTAGCCCCTGAGAGGAAATCTTTGAAAGGGTCACAGGTGACCAAATTAATAAGCACATACATAGGGCTTCCTAGGTGGCTCAAGTGGTAAAGAATCTGCCTCCCGATACAGGAGGCACAGGCAAGAGAAAGTGGGTTTGATACGTGGGTCAGGAAGATCCCCTGAAGGAGGAAATGGCAACCCACTTCAGTATCCTTGTCTGGAAAATCCCATGGACAGAGGAGCCAGATGCACTCTCAAAGAGTCAGAAAGGACTGACTGAACTGAACACACACACACACACACATACCTTAGTCACAAGGCAACCCCAAATGCCAACCCAGAGAAACTCACAAGCTCCGGTGAATTACTCTGTTTTTCCCATTTCCTCTCTCAACCTTGTCTCTTCAGAAAACACCCTACTCTGGCGCACAAACTGTCGTGAGAGTTGGCCTTTAGGAGGTCTGGGGAAATATCTCGGTATCTACCTGAATCTCCTTGAATTTTCTCTCCTCCCTCTTCTACTCTGTAAGTGCCGAGATCCTGCATTTGATTAAAGCAGCCTGGTCCCCAAGATTAAGATCCAAACGGCATACGGGGACTGATAACTCAGAAAATCACCAGTACTTCCATGTCAATCACCAACACTTCATGTCAATCACCAACACTCCCATGTTCATCAGCTCCCGCAGACAGGCAAGATCAAACTGCGCAGGACATGTGAGCGTGCTTCGCAGGGCGGCAACAAGCATCACAAACTTCAGACTGTTTCTTGGGGTGGAATAAACCCTGCACTTCAGCCTGTGGATTGAGGTCCACCACCCGCCCCCCTGGAGCTCTGGTGGAGGGGGAACGGTGTGAGCAAGACTCTCACACTCGCGGTTTGGGGAAGGAGCCGCTGTCGAGGGCGCCCCCAGCCCCGACGCAGGTGCTGGGAGCCGGCCTTCGGGACTCCGCACCGGTTCCCGTCGGTGGGCAGCGCCTGGCTAGCGGGAGCGACTGGAGTTTACACGCACTCCTTCGCGACTTTCAAACGCCATACGCGAGCCCATTTCTGGAGAAGACTGCGACCACTACCTCCTCCAAACGCACGCACCCGCCGCGGCGCTGCCACCTGCAGGCCTCGGGCTGGGGCCCGCCGCTCCCTGCGTGTGCGCCAGAGGACTCTGAACCGCGCCTGCCGGCAAAGTTTACGAGGCTCCCGAGGAGCGAGCGAGGCGCCGAGCTCAGAACGCAGCGGCGAGCCGAGCCGGCTTGGGGAACGCAGGGAAAGGGGCTCTCCCCAAAACGGGGGGCGCAGGGTGCGGGGAAGAGCCCACCTCGGCCTCGGGGAGGCGCTGACACGGAGCTCTCGACGTGTCCCGCGGCCCCGGCAACCGATGAACCCGATGCCCTTAGGCGAGAAGGGATCCCACGGTCCCCCGTGTACCGCCACGGGGCCGAAGGGCGCCGCCCCCCTCCGCACGCCCAGGCTACGGCCGCGGCCCCGCGAGACCCGCCGTCCCAGCCCTCTGCCCTTCCCGCCCGGCTCCCCGGTCGCCCCGGAGCGGGGCGGGAGGGACGCGCTCTCACGCTCCCGGGCCCCTCGCGCCTCCGAGGCGGGCACACTCACCCTCCGCATGGTGCCGGGACGGTGCTGCCGGGCTCGGCGGCGCGGGCGCGAGGCGACGGGGCGGGAGCGCCGCTCGGCTAGCGGGGAGGGCCGCGCTGCCCCCGCCCGCACACGCGTGCGCCGCGGCTGGCGAGCCGGCGGACCCGCGGCCGGGGCGGGGCGGTGGCTTCCGGCGGCTGGGTCCTCGGGTCCTCCCCCTCCCGGGTGCCTAGCTCCGGGACCTCCCGCTCCGGGGGCCTTCCTCCCGGGTCGCGGCGGCCCCACCTTCCTCGCGCCGCTGCGCCCTTCTCCTTCTCGAGGTCGCTCCTCGCCCGGGGAGGAGCCGGTCCCCGCGGCCACCCCAGCGCTGGGAGACGACTGGAGTTGAACGTGGGGAGCCTGCGGGGACCCAGTTTAAGGAGCAAGAGGGATTGGTGGAGAACTGAAGTGAGAGTTCTCCCCACTTTGAAAGTACTTCTGTACTGCCCGCTGGATGGGAGGATGCCTACTACTACAATAGAGTCAGCGACTGTCTTTTGGAATCAAGAAACCTTTGTCATCCAAGAAACCTTTGTCAGGGGAGGAGAGCAGGGGAAGAGTTAAGGGTGGGAAACCGCAGATCAACCTGAGGCGGGAGGAAAGAGAGCCTCGCGGAACAGAGATGATCTAGTTTTGTCCAGATGAATGAACTCGGTAGGGCCAGGGCATCCTCACTGCTGAAGAACCCACAGGTCTTTCTGGCAAACCCCTGCTTGCTAAGCTTCCTCTTCACAGTCAGTCTCTCCACCCCCACCCCAACTTCTCCAAACAACAGAGAAAGCCCATCCCCAACTGCTGATGCTAGGAAAAGGATGAGGGACACGGGATATAGTCCTCCTGATCAAGAAAACACTGCACACCTGGAGCCAGAGTATGCAGGAGCCAAATCTTCAAGAACAAATTGGAATGGAACGATGTGTGCAGGCCTTCGGGAAGACACCGGGCCTTTCTCTTTTCAGCTGCTCTTGCTGAACAAAGTAAATCAAACAGCACAGAATTCAAGGCAGCCTGAATTCAATGTAGAAGAGAAGGAAACAACAAAAAAATACCTGTTTACCAAAAGAGCCTTTGAAAAACTTAAAAGGACGCTTGTGTTTTCAAACCCAGCTGTGACAGGTAAGCAGGCAACAGCAGTAGAAAGGCAAAGGCTTGTGCTGGGTAAACACTTGTGAGATGTTGCATCTTTTACATTGCCTGACTGCCAATTATTCTGGCAACTCACCACTTACCGCTGTCAAAGATACACTGTTATAATTTTCTAAGGTTGATAGAGTGTCAGGGGCACCAATTATTAAACAGACTAAGTACTTTTATGATCAGATGAATGAAAATATTTTGTCTAGATCTCTCTTGGGTACCTACCAGCACAGATCAGAGGAGAGATGACTGATGATGTATTGGGAGAAAAAGTAAAGAAACGAAATTTATGAACTCTGCTAACCCACTTTTTACATGTTTATGATCTGCATGCATAAATACATGAGGTTTTTGCTCCCTTGATCTGGATCCTTCAGCCTGGCCTTTGATGTTTTGCATTTGGGGAGATAGCAGTTGTGGCCAGTGTACTCACTCATGCACCGTAGGCTTTACTACTGGTACCACTTTCGATCCATGCAGCCCTAGGAAGTGAGTGCTACAATTTTATGGTTTTTCAGAGAGCACTACAGAGAGGGTCAGCAATTTGCCCAGGTTCATACAGCTTGTTAGTGGCACAGTCAGAATCTGAACTCAGGCAGTCTGACTCCAGGGCCCATCCACTTAATCCCAGTGCTTTACTACCCTCCTGTGTTCCACTTCACATAAAAGATGCAGCAGTGAACAATGCTACTGAAAGTTAAAACATGAGCTCCTGTCATAAACCACGAAAGTTGCTTCCCATCTCTGAACCTTGGCTTCCTCATTTATAAAATGAAAACTTGCACTACATAAATGCATTAAAGACCTATCCAGAAATAAAGTTCTAGTTTAAAGTATTATGTACAAGTGAAAGTCCCTCAGTCGTATCCGACTCTTTGCGAACCCATGTTCTATTCAGTCCATGGGATTCTCCAGGCCAGAATACTGGAGTGGGTAGCCATTCCCTTCTCCAGGGGATCTTTCCAACCCAAAGATAGAACCCAGTCTCTCACATTGCAGGCAAATTCTCTACCAGTGAGCCACCAGGAAAATCCAAGAAAACTGGAGTGCGTAGCCTATGGATGATCCAGTGGATCATCCCAACATAGGAATCAAACCAGGGTCTCCTGCATTCAGGCAGATCTACTAAGAGAAGCTTAGAGTATTCAGTTCAGTTCAGTTAATCAGTCGTGTCCAACTTTTTGTGACCCCCATGGATTGCAGCACACCAAGCCTCCCTGTCCATCACCAACTCCTGGGAGTTTATTGAAATTCATGTCCATTGAGTCGGTGATGCCATCCAACCATCTCATTCTCTGTCATCCCCTTCTCCTGCTGCCTTCAATCTTTCCCAGCATCAGGGTCTTTTCCAATGAGTCAGTTCTATTGCATCAGGTGCCCAAAGTATTGGAGTTTTAGCTTTAACATCAGTCCTTTCAATGAATATTCAGGACTGATTTCCTTTAGGATGGACTGACTAGTTGGATCTTCTTGCAGTCCAAGAGACTCTCAAGAGTCTTCTCCAACACCACAGTTCAAAAGCATCAATTCTTTGGTGCTCAGCTTTCTTTATAGTCCAACTTTCACATCCATACATGACTACTGGAAAAACCATAGCCTTGAATAGACAGACCTTTGTTGGCAAAGTAATGTCTCTGCTTTCTAGGTTGGTCATAATTTTCCTTCCAAGGAGTAAGCGTCTTTCAATTTCATGGCTGCATGAAATCATGTTTAGAGTATTACCATGTGAATGTATTGTGCTCAGCATTGTGGGAACTCTTAACCTAGAGGTACGGAGTTAGTAACTTCATTGATTTCTGTAATGTCTCACCAGAGCCTCTGGTTTTGTACCGCTTATGCTGCTTTCTACAACACTACCTCTCTCTCCTCCTTCTAATGAAAGTCCTTTCCTCTGTGAATGCAATTTCTAATCGAATTAATGTTAATTTCTTACTCAAGTTGAATAAGACCCCTGGTGTGAGGGAGAAAGTTTCAGTTAAGTAATTGTTATGGTGATCTTCAAGCCTTAGTTAGCTTAAATAATTTTTAAACTCACTTCAGAAACCAACAGGATTATTCAGCTGTATCAAATAAATGACAACATATCATTTGTTAATGGAACAGAGTGATACTGAAGCTCATCTATGGAAATCCCCAGGTTTCCAATACTATCATTAACTAATGTGAAAAACCAATTTAAAAGTGGAACTAGATTGAATCAGATTTTCCTCGTTTTGCATGGGAGGGCCTCTGTTTCCTTTATATAGTTAAAGCATATTCAAAGTGTTTTAATGATAAATTATATTGCTGGTTCATATTATCATATCTCCATAAGCCTTCTATACTGAGATATATTACTATTTGTTTCCTTGAAAACCACCTAATATTTGAGAACATAGTGTATTTTTTTTCCTTTTCTTTTTTTTTTCCATTGTGTAACATTTCCACCAGTCTCAAATAGTGGTATTTAGTCCTCTTGATCTTCAGGCCAGATTTATAGGTCCTCCACTTAAACACAGCAGGAAATGTACTAGGATTAGGAGGCAAATTTAACTTCTTCCATTAGTTATTAACATCCATAGGCATTTGATATAAAACTGGGCAAAAATGAAACCATTTGCAATTTCACATGAATAGTAAAAGAGAAATGAATAATTTGTCTACTTTTTGTAGATAAGAAATGTTGCCAATTAACATAACTTCTTACCAGTCTATCATCAGCTGGAAATGACTTAGCAATGGAATATTGTTTTTCTTTGCCAACGTTCTTAAATCAGATTCCTTCAGAAAGCATCTATTAAATACCTGCTAAAAAGGACATATGGTATTGGTTGAATCAACCCATATTTCCCTGAGACAGATCAAGAATAATATAAGGAAAAGAAATGATCACAACTAAATATGCCCCAGGCACCATGACAAACCATTTTACATATATCAATCTCTTTCATTCTCACAAAACCCTACCAGATATTTGTTATTATCTCCATGTGATAGGTTAGGAAACTAAGGTTTATCATGAATAAACCCCTTCCATAGGTATCAAGATTGCCAGGAGAAATATCAATAACCTCAGATATGCAGATTACACCACCCTTATGAGAGAAAGCAAAGAAGAATTTAAGAGCCTCTTGATGAAAGTGAAAGAGGAGAGTGAAAAAGTTGGCTTAGAGCTCAACATTCAGAAAACTAAGATCATGGCATCTGGTCCCATCACTTCATGGGAAATAAATGGGGAAACAGTGGAAACAAAGACAGACTTTGAGGGGGGGCTCCAAAGTCACTGCAGATGGTGACTGCAGCCATGAAACTAAAAGACACTTGCTACCTGGAAGATAAGTTATGACCAACCTACACAGCATATTAAAAAGCAGAGACATTACTTTGCTGACAAAGGTGCATCTAGTCAAAGCTACGGTTTTTTCAGTAGTTTATAGTCCAACTTTAAACTTTTTCTTTATAGTCCAAAGAAAGCTGAGTGCCAAAGAATTGACGCTTTTGAACTGTGGTGTTGGAGAAGACTCTTGAGAGTCACTTGGACAGCAGGAGATCCAACCAGTCCATCCTAAAGGAAATCAGTCCTGAATATTCATTGGAAGGACTGATGCTGAAGCTGAAACTCCAGTACTTTGGCCACTTGATATGAAGAACTGACTTATTTGAAAGGATCCTGATGCTGGGAAAGATTGAAGGCAGCAGGAGAAGGGGATTACAGGGGATGAGATGGTTGGATGGCATCACCGACTCAATGGACATGAATTTGAGTAAACTCCAGGAGTTGGTGATGGACAGGGAGGCCTGGCGTGCTGCAGTCCATGGGGTCACAAAGAGTCAGACATGACTGAGCGACTGAACTGAACTGATAGGTGGCATGGCTAATAAGTGGTGCAGATTTAACCCGCGTGTGTCTGACTTCAGAGCCCATGAGATGAACCAGTGACAAGTGGATACATCACAGACTCCTCTCTCCAGAACTTCTTCAAAGCAGTGGGAATGTGAGCCAAGAGTTTTATAACCAGTAAAGCTGACTTTCAAGTATTTCTATTTGAATAGAATGGATTTAACTAAGAAAGGGTTCTGGAAGAAGATGATGTTTGTTGTCTCAGTTGCTAAGCCCTGTCCGACTCCTTTGTGACTTCTCCGTAGCCTGCAGACTTCTCTGTCCATGGGATTTCCCAGGCAGAAATACAGGAGTGGATTGCCATGCCCTCCACCAGAGGATCTTCCCAACCCAGGGATCCAACCTGCATCTCTTAGGTCTGCACTGGCAGGCAGATTCTTTACACTGAGCCACCCAGGAAGCGCTGAAGAAGATGAGTCCTTATCTTCTTTTTTAAAGAAAGGACAAGATTTGAATTAAAAAAGTGAAGAGTATTCTTGAGAGAGGTCAGCACAATGGCCAAAACATGGAGAAGATGACAATTAAAAACAAACAAAAAAAGACCTGATCTCCTAAGGAGTCCTGGGGCACATGACTGGGGAGATATGCCTGGTGGCCAGTTAATAAGAGGCTGAGGATACTCATTAGGGTACAATCATACACATTCCCTCCTTTTTTTTTTTGCACTTTCAGTCACTCAAAAATATCCATTTATTTTGCTGCAGAAGTTCAGCGTGGTTGCTATGCCATTATTTTTCTTCCCGCCCTTGCCAAGACCTCTTTGACTTCTCTGAGCCACAACCAAGGAATCAGGCACTCCATTAATGTTATTTTATTTTTTTAGGTGGCCTGAGGATGCATGTGGAGAAGGCAATGGCAACCCACTCCAGTGTTCTTGCCTGGAGAATCCCAGGGATGGCAGAGCCCAATGGGCTGCCGTCTATGGGGTCGCACAGAGTTGGACACGACTGAAGCAACTTAGCAGCAGCAGCAGCAGAGGATGCATGATTGGAGAAAGAGCAAGGAAGAACTTACCTGGAGTTGTGTGTAGCCTTTGTCGGAGAAATTTGGTTCTGCTCTCGCCTGAGGTTCTTTGCAGAGTTCACTCCCTAATAGGTATTTGAAAAGATAAAAATTCACCTATACTCCTCATACTGTTTACATATTTCCACATCCCTTTCTAGTCTCAATCCAAATGTGTAACTGCTTGCATGCTACTTACATGGCTTTTCTTCTGTTAGACTCCTTTGTAGAAGGCTCCTTAAAGTGTTATTAACTCAGTCGTATTGGTTCTTTGTGACCCCATGGGCTGTAGCCCACCAGGCTCCTCTGTCCATGGAATTCTTCAGGCCAGAATATTGGAATGGGTTGCCATTTCCTTCTCCAGGGGATCTTCCTGACCCAGGGATCAAACCAGGGTCTCCTGCATTGCAAGCAGATTCTTTACTTTCTGAGCTACTATCACCCATCTCCCTAAAGAAGGGACTGTCTTAACAATCCTTACGTCTCTATGATATTTGAATAGAATGGATTTAACTAAGAAAGGGTTCTGGAAGAAGATGATGTTTGTTGTCTCAGTTGCTAAGCCCTGTCCGACTCCTTTGTGACTTCTCCGTAGCCTGCAGACTTCTCTGTCCATGGGATTTCCCAGGCAGAAATACAGGAGTGGATTGCCATGCCCTCCACCAGAGGATCTTCCCAACCCAGGGATCCAACCTGCATCTCTTAGGTCTGCACTGGCAGGCAGATTCTTTACACTGAGCCACCCAGGAAGCGCTGAAGAAGATGAGTCCTTATCTTCTTTTTTAAAGAAAGGACAAGATTTGAATTAAAAAAGTGAAGAGTATTCTTGAGAGAGGTCAGCACAATGGCCAAAACATGGAGAAGATGACAATTAAAAACAAACAAAAAAAGACCTGATCTCCTAAGGAGTCCTGGGGCACATGACTGGGGAGATATGCCTGGTGGCCAGTTAATAAGAGGCTGAGGATACTCATTAGGGTACAATCATACACATTCCCTCCTTTTTTTTTTTGCACTTTCAGTCACTCAAAAATATCCATTTATTTTGCTGCAGAAGTTCAGCGTGGTTGCTATGCCATTATTTTTCTTCCCGCCCTTGCCAAGACCTCTTTGACTTCTCTGAGCCACAACCAAGGAATCAGGCACTCCATTAATGTTATTTTATTTTTTTAGGTGGCCTGAGGATGCATGTGGAGAAGGCAATGGCAACCCACTCCAGTGTTCTTGCCTGGAGAATCCCAGGGATGGGAGAGCCCAATGGGCTGCCGTCTATGGGGTCGCACAGAGTTGGACACGACTGAAGCAACTTAGCAGCAGCAGCAGCAGAGGATGCATGATTGGAGAAAGAGCAAGGAAGAACTTACCTGGAGTTGTGTGTAGCCTTTGTCGGAGAAATTTGGTTCTGCTCTCGCCTGAGGTTCTTTGCAGAGTTCACTCCCTAATAGGTATTTGAAAAGATAAAAATTCACCTATACTCCTCATACTGTTTACATATTTCCACATCCCTTTCTAGTCTCAATCCAAATGTGTAACTGCTTGCATGCTACTTACATGGCTTTTCTTCTGTTAGACTCCTTTGTAGAAGGCTCCTTAAAGTGTTATTAACTCAGTCGTATTGGTTCTTTGTGACCCCATGGGCTGTAGCCCACCAGGCTCCTCTGTCCATGGAATTCTTCAGGCCAGAATATTGGAATGGGTTGCCATTTCCTTCTCCAGGGGATCTTCCTGACCCAGGGATCAAACCAGGGTCTCCTGCATTGCAAGCAGATTCTTTACTTTCTGAGCTACTATCACCCATCTCCCTAAAGAAGGGACTGTCTTAACAATCCTTACGTCTCTATGGCCTGTCACAAAATAGGCACTCAGTATATGTTTGATAAACAAGTGAATGATGTTAAAATCATATTGTAGTCTTCTCCTTTCCATTGACAAAAGATTTTCTATATTAATCATTATCTTTATTGCTGCTTATATGGACATCTCATTGGTGCTGCTTCCCAGGTGGCTCAAGTGGTAAAGAATCCACCTGCCAAAACAATCCTTACGTCTCTATGGCCTGTCACAAAATAGGCACTCAGTATATGTTTGATAAACAAGTGAATGATGTTAAAATCATATTGTAGTCTTCTCCTTTCCATTGACAAAAGATTTTCTATATTAATCATTATCTTTATTGCTGCTTATATGGACATCTCATTGGTGCTGCTTCCCAGGTGGCTCAAGTGGTAAAGAATCCACCTGCCAACACAGGAGATGCAGGAGACGTGAGCTCAACCCCAGGGGGTGGAAAGATCCCCTGGAGGAGGCCATGGCAACCCACTCAAGCATTCTTGCCTGGATATTCTCATAGACAAAGGAGTCTGATGGGCCGCAAAGAGTCAGGACAGGACTGAGTGCATGCATGCACTGCGCACATTGATATATTATCATTAACCATCCTTTCAAGTCATTTGAGTTCTTTCTACTCTTTAGAAATTATTTGTGAGTTAATAAGTAGAGACATGACTTGATATAAGCAAAAATTTAGAGGCAAATAATATGAATGAGATTGGTCAAATGGTCCAGATGTAAGGAGGCCAGTTAGGAGACTCACCTCAGTCACACAAAAGGGTGCTGATGAGGTGGCCAAGGCCAGGATTAGGATGATGGCTGTGGAAAGGCGAAGGGAGAATCCATTTCTATATCTACTGCTAAAGCTGGAAAGTTGTAATATGGGTTTATGTCTGCTGCTAAGTCTCTTCAGTCATGTCTGACTCTGTGTGACCCCATAGACAGCAGCCCACCAGGCTCCCCCATCCCTGGGTGCCGGGGTCCAGCCCCCACAGGATCCAGGGAAACCCGAAGGAGAAACGGCGTCGGCGACTGATTTAGAGAGGGAGAGAGACAGATAAGAATGTTGTAGATAAGAAAATAGAGGAGAGAAGAAAAGAGGCTGATGTTCCTTAGTTTACACAGAAGATCAATAAAGTCTCAAGACAAGAGACTTGCACCGTCTACGTGAGGCCGCAGG
>SJYC01121628.1:0-13218 GCA_006408675.1 Madoqua kirkii
CTTAGCAGCAGGAGAAAAGAAATTACATGGCGACCATGTAAATATAGTACAATCAAACATGAGAGAGACAGGGAGGAAGGAAGGTAGTGAGTGAACTATGAAGAAACTAGTCTGGAAGAAAACATAATGCCAAGATACAGGAGATCCTCAGGGATTACACTGCACAAAAGGGCCTTAATAAGAAAATGAGTCTGAGAAAAATAAGACCTCAAAATTCAGATGATAAAATTAAAGAGGGAGAGCAAAGAGATTTCAGAGCTAAAGAAATGAATCAAGAACAGAAGCAACACCATTATATATCTAATACATAAATTGGAAATGTCAAAGTAACAGGAAAGACATGATTGAAAAATTGAATTAGTGGCATGGATAAAGACTTGAGATAATGATCAGAAATACAAAGGAAAAACACAGAGAGAGTAAAGCAATTAGGGAAAAGATAATAAGAGAACCAAGAGACCATCAAACATAAGGATAATTGGTGTCCCTAATAAGGAATCCAATAAATGCAACAAAATATGCATTCAGAAACACAATACAGGGACATTTTTCCTAAAATGAAGGAAGAACTGAATCTGCAGAGGAAATTTTCCATTGTGTACCAGGGTAAAAAACTGCTTTGAACAAAGAAGATATAGCCTGGTGTTACTAAGTTTCAAGGGGAAACAACTTAGACATTGGGCAGAAAAGGCAAATCATCCATGGAGGCAGAGGTGGGTAGGGATGGAATCAAGCTGGACACAAACATTTCCAAACAGCCTCAATGTAAGAAGACATAAAACAATGTCTAGAGAGTTTGGAGAGAAAAAAGTGTGACCTTGGAATATTACAACTAGCCACAAGTAGATGTCTCAAATGTGAAAGAGCAGAGTGAGAGTGAAACACCCATGAATCTTTCTTGAGAAAAAAAATCAAACCAGGGTTTCCCTGGTGACTCAGTGTAAAGAGTAAAGAATCCACCTGCCAATGCAGGAGACTTGGGTTTCCATCCCTGGTCTGGGAATATCCCACGTGCCTCAGAGCAAGTAAGGCCATGTGTCACAACTACTGAGCCTGTGCTCTAGAGCCTGAGAGCCGCAGCTGCTGAAACCTGCGCCCCTAGAGCCCATCCTCCGTAACAGGGGAAGCGGCCGCAGGGAGCGGCCAGCCTGCCCGCGGCAGCTGCATTGCAGCCGCTTCCCACCACAACGAGAGAAAAGCCTGTGTAGCAGGAAGACTCAGCACAGCCAAGCAAACAGATACAACTTTCCCCAACTCCAACCAATCAGGACCAAGACACGAATTTTCTAAAAATGAATTCAGGAACAGAAGACACCAAAGTAGGAGTCAAAAGAATATGATGACAGGATGGGCAGGTACACTATTTATATACAGAATTAAGACAAAGGACTGATGGGATTCTAGGTATGGAACAAAATGTAGATACTACAAATCCTGACAAAGTAAAACTAATAGATTTTACAAATCGGAAGATGGGAGAAGGAAGAAGTAAAATGCGAATTACCTCAGCTCTCACCTGCAGGGATCCAGTTGCTATCGCCTAAAATTGAAGCATAAACCAAGGAAATAGTGTAACTGCCTAACAATTTCCTAACTTTTTTTTTTAAGCTCACGAATGTCTTATAAAAACACTTCTCCCACGGTGAGGGGAAAAAGTTGTCTGAAACTAAATTACCTCAGTTTAATTTTAGTTTTTCCTTTTGTAAAGTGAAAGTGAAAGTCACTTAGTCGAGTCCAGCTCTTTGCAACCCCGTGGACTATACAGTCCATGGAATTCTCCAGGCCAGAATACTGGAGTGGGTAGCCATTCCCTTCTCCAGGGGATCTTCAACTTTGGTAATTAATCATAAAATTCTTTCCATCTGTCTGTCTCTCATCTTCTATGTTATTATTTCTGGGTGGTGAGATGTTTTCCCAGTTTTAATGAAGTATAGTTGACATGTAACATTGTATTAGTTTAATCAATATGTACAACATACTTATTTGATGTATATATTGTAAAGTGACTATCACAGGAAGTTTAGATAACATTCCTCACCTCCCATAGGTATAATGGCAGGATATTCTTCTTTTTTGGGTGGTGAGATTTTGAGGACTGTGCTGTTTTATTTTTTCTTTGTACTTTTTCTGTATTGCCTGAAACTTTTGATAAGGAACAGGTATTTTTATTTTTAAATAATTACCTTTTTATTATAAATGAATATGGCTGCTCTAAATGATTTGACAAGGAAAGATGTCTATGATACATTGCTGAGTGAAAATATTGCTGGTTTCAAAATTGCATCTGCAATATATCATTATTTGAGGTAAAACCTACATAACATACATGCTAATATATAAATTAATAAGTCTGAAAAGGCAAACACCAAAATGTTAGCAGTATCTCTGAAGCTGGGATAAAGAATTTAAGAGAAGGGTTTATAATTTCAGTATCATTTTTTTTAATTGAAATGAAAGACAGGTACAAACACAAACAAAAAGTAAATGTGTAATCTTTTACATTCCGAAGGTGAACATCCTGTAAATACAACCCAGGTCAACAAATATAACACTGTCAGTAGCCCAAAAGCCTGTCTGGTGCCCCATCCTCTTTCCCACCAAATATTAGTATTATTTATCATGGCTTTTGAAGTACTGATGTCCTTACATTTCTTTATGGTTTTATCACTCACGTACACATGCACTTAAAAATACTTTGATATGTTGTCTCTTTTAATCTGTCTCTTTCTCTCTCCATCCTTTCTTCTCCTGTATTGGTTGGAAAACCCTGGGGGATCTGTCTTGAGTTTTCCGCAGATGCAAGCTGGACTTGGTTGCTTGCACAGTTTCGGCGCACTTTAAAGTATCCCTCTGTCTGTGCTCAGTATTTCCTACCAAATGACAGCTGGGTCCAGCCTCTCTTTGGCAAGGCTACGGTGACGTTATGCGAGAGCATGTCTGCTTGGCTCTTTTTGGGTGATGTTAGTAGCTATTGATCAATATCTCAGTCCACTGACTTTTTAGGATGGCAAACTATTTCTACATGCCTCAATAAAAATAATAAGTATCAACAAAAAGATTTCTAGGGAATTCCCTGGCAGTCCAGTGGTCAGGGTTCCACACCTCCACGGTAGGGGGCCCCAGGTTCAATCCCTGGTCAGGCAACTGAGAGCCCACAAAAATGTTTTGGGTTCTACATTTCTTTCTCATTCATTACTTGAAATGCTTTGATCTGGAGATAATTTCCCTCATTGGTTACCCAGTGTTGCAATTTATACAGAAAAGGCAAGATCATTGTTTGACTCTGTTTTCTTTACCAGTTTTAAAGATAATGAATTGGTTCCCTATCATATTTTGAAAGTAATCAGTTATTTTTTAATGTTTATATGAATTCATGGGTTAAGCATATTTGGTGGATTTCAATCAGTTGCGATTATCAGCTTTCTGAAGGCTCTGACTGTCTCATCTTTGGCCATGCCTTCCGGTGAACGCCTTTGGTTGGGGATTCCCCCGCTGTCCATCCAGCAGCTGCCCCGCTGCTCCCTCTGCTTTGTTCGCACAGATGTTGATACCACACAAGTCTTCCTATATTGGGGGATTCGGCGGTAATCTTGTTGCCCAGTTTTGTTAGAAACATGTCCACGGGTTTTGGATTTATCCCTCTAGTTTGTCTGTATTGCCTCATCTTTGGCCAGTTAAAGCCTCTTCAACTCAGCTTGTGGGTTTTATTGTTTGTTTTCTGTTTGGCCATGTCCCTAAAATGCTTCATACCTCCCCCTCTGTCAGATTTCCAAGTTCAACTGGTAGCCTCTGTTGCAGATAGAAATCAACTATTTCTCTGAGACTTAACCATTTCTCCAAGAAGCCTTAATTGAGAGGTAAATTAAGAGAGGCAAATATTTTAAGACCACAATATTGGTAACTAGGCATGCTCCATGTTTCTGCCCTGTTCACAAATTTTAGGCATCTGGATATATATGATTTATGTGTAGTCTTATAGTCTTAGCGCTGTCCCCAAAGACACCTACAACCTGTATATAATCTATAGACCACAGGCTATATATACATAGACGAAAGACTGTCTCTCTTTCTCTCCACTTAACTCTGAACTTGGCTTCCCTTCTCTACTGTCCACTTCCACTCTTTCTCTTTCAGGGCAATATCCTACCCTGAAAAGGATCCCTGGCTGGTCGGCTAGAAGAATCTGTAAAGCTTACACTGCTCCAGCTCCTCCGGCTTTTACTGCGAACCCACTCCACTCTCCAGCTACTGGAGCTGATGGATCTCTTCCCACGACAACAGCTGTTCTCAGGTTACCTACCATGCCTTCCAGTGAACGCCCCTTAACTGGGGATTCTCCTGCTCTCCATCCAGCAGGTGACCCTCTGTTTTGCTCTGCTTTGTCGGCACAGATGTTGATACCGTGCAGGTCCTCCCATATTGGGGGATTCAGTGATAACTTGTCACCCAGTTTTGTTGGAATTGTGTCCACGGGTTTTTGATTTAGCCATCTAGTTCTCCATCTGTATTTGTCAATTTAGAGAAATTTCAGAAAATGTGCTGCAGCTACGATCTTCCCAGCTCGACTTATTTTACTATATTTTTACAATGGTTATGTCTAGGCTGTTATGTTTTCCGGGAAGGAGGAGAAAACAGCAATATTTTCATTTGGGGAAGGAAAAAAAGGTAAGTCTGGCTGCATTGTACTGTTTGGCTTTGGGGGAGTTAAACAGATAAAATCAGCTGATGTGCACTAGTGCAGCTGTACCACTAGTAAATATTTAAATACATCCATTTCAGCTAGCACCAGGCTCAACTACTCCCAGGTGGTGCTAGTAGTAAAGAACCCACCTGCCAGTGCAGGGGATGCAAGAGACCAGGGTTTGATCCCTTGGTTGGGAAGATCCCCTGGAGGAGGGCATGGCAGTCCACTCCAGCATTGTTGCCTGGAGAATCCCATGATCAGAAGAGCCTGGCAGGCTACAGTCCATAGCATCGTACAGAGTCAGACATGACCGAAGCGACTTAGCAGCAGCAGCAACAGCATTTCGACTAGTAAATACCACTGTTTCAACCCCAAGTTCTCCTACCTTGATGTTGCTTTCCTGTCCCCCCACCTTCAGAAAAGTTAATATCTGCCCTGGGAGGGGTCCTTCAGGATTCCAGCTCTCGGACTGCTTGGTCAGTGCCCAGACTACACTGTTGGTTCAGTGTCCTGACCATGGTGACGTCCCTAGTGGCCCAGTGGCTAAGGCTGCCCTCCCAATGCAGGGGCCCTTATTCACTTCCTGCTCAGGGACTAGATCCCACATGCTGAAACTAAGATTTTGCAGTTCACATGCCACAAGGAATATTGGAGATCCAGAGTGCCACAGTTAAAACCAGGCATGAATGAATGAATGAATGAATAAAAATTAAAAACAAATCCTGACTATGGTCAGGAAGCAACAGTTAAAACTGGACATGGAACCACAGACTAGTTCCAAACAGGAAAAGGAGTACGTCAAGTCTGTATACTGTCACCCTGCTTATTTAACTTCTATGCAGAGTACATCATGAGAAACGCTGGGCTGGAAGAAACACATATGCAGATGACACCACCCTTATGGCAGAAAGTGAAGAGGAACTAAAGAGCCTCTTGATGAAAGTGAAAGAGGAGAGTGAAAAAGTTGGCTTAAAGCTCAACATTCAGAAAACAATGATCATGGCATCTGGTCCCATCACTTCATGGGAAACAGATGGAGAAACAGTGGAAACAGTGTCAGACTTTATTTTTCTGAGCTCCAGAATCACTGCAGACCATGATTGCAGCCATGAAATTAAAAGACACTTACTCCTTGGAAGAAAAGTTATGACCAACTTAGATAGCGTATTGAAAAGAAGAGACATTACTTTGCCGACTAAGGTCCGTCTAGTCAAGGCTATAGTTTTTCCTGTGGTCGTGTATGGATGTGAGAGTTGGACTGTGAAGAAGGCTGAGCGCCAAAGAATTGATGCTTTTGAACTGTGGTGTTGGAGAAGACTCTTGAGAGTTCCTTGGACTGCAAGGAGATCCAACCAGTCCATTCTGAAGGAGATCAGCCCTGGGATTTCTTTGGAAGGAATGATGCTAAAGCTGCAACCCCAGTACTTTGGCCACCTCATGCGAAGAGTTGACTCACTGGAAAAGACTCTGATGCTGGGAGGGATTGGGGGCAGGAGGAGAAGGGGACAACAGAGGATGAGATGGCTGGATGGCAGCACTAACTCGATGGCCATGAGTCTGAGTGAACTCCGGGAGTTGGTGATGGACAGGGAGGTCTGGCGTGCTGCAGTCCATGGGGTCACAAAGAGTCGCACATGACTGAGCGACTGAACTGATAACCTCTGGGAAGACTACACAGGGTTTTGAGACTGGCAGTACATGGAGATAAGAGAGAGGATGAAACGGGTATGTGGCTTCCGAATGGGCCTCAGCTGAATAATTCAACCAGTGTTTCTGAAGCATTCCCTGTGTGTTAGGCACTGCGCTAAGCTATACCACTGAGGAGCCCACAAAGTTCTGTGCCCTGGGGCCATGGGGAAGATGACAGTTTTGCCTAGAGAGGTACAAACCTCAGGCCCTGAGCGGAAATGGGAGGAGCAATAAAAGTGCAGACCCAGTGTCCAAGCTCTTAATTTGACATCACCTAACAAGCTCACATCTCTCCACCTTTGGAACACTGACTGCCACGAAAGTCCCAGCAGCTAATTAAACACACAGTAAATAAGCCAGGCAAGGAACAGCCTGTCCTTGTACACAATGAATCCGGCAGTCTCCTTAGACACAAAAGCTGGCATCTTTACCTACAGAGTGAATCAGTTATTTTAACAATTCATGTTCCGTGTCCTAACTGGACCAGCAATGGTTTCTTTGAATACTGAGGAAAAGAGACCTAGAGTCAAAGCAGGTCAGAAGCATAGTATTTGTCTAAATAAAAACAACATTTTTTCTTAAGAAAGACTTTTACAGTCAGGAATGTAACATACTTGAGAAGATGCTCTAATTGTGTTTGCCCAGTTACGGGAAGCACGAATCTCTTGGAGGAAAAATAAATAAATAAATAGGACTAGCTATCTACTGTCAGAGTCCAAAAAGCACCATGAGGAAAAATAAATAACCGTCACACCTTCATTCCCCCAGTCAACAAATTCCAATTGATCACATATATTAAGCAAATACATATTGTTGTTCAGTCACTCAGTCATGTCTGACTTTCCAACCCCATGAACTGCAGCACACCAGGCTTCCCTGTTCATCACCAACTCCCAGAGCTTGCTCAAATTCATGTTCATCGAGTCGGTGATGCCATCCAACCATCTCATCCTCTGTTGTCCCCTTCTCCTCCTGCCTTCAATCTTTCCCAGCATCAGGGTCTTTTCAAATGAGTCATTTCTTTGGATCAGGTGACCAAAATATTGTAGTTTCAGCTTCAGCATCAGTCCTTCCAATGAATATTCAGGACTGATTTCCTTTAGATTTGACTGGTTTGATCTCCTTGCAGTCCAAGGGACTCTGAAGAGTCTTCTCCAACATCACAGTTCAAAAGCATCAATTCTTCAGCGTTCAGCTTTCTTTGTAATCCAACTCTCACATCCATACATGACTACTGGAAAACCATCACTTTGACTAGATGGACCTTTGTCAGCAAAGTAATGTCTCTGCTTTTTAATATGCTATCTAGGTTGGTCATAGCTTTTCTTCCAGAGAGCAAGTGTCTTTTAATTTCATGGCTGTAGTCACCATCTGCAGTGGTTTTGGAGCCCCCCAAAAGAAAATCTCTTACTGTTTCCATTGTTTCCCCATCTATTTGCCATGAAGTGATGGGACCAGATGCCATGATCTTATTTTTTTGAATATTGAGTTTTAAGCCAACTTTTTCACTTTCATCTTTCACTTTCACCAAGAGGCTCTTTAGTTCTTTTTCATTTTCTGCCATAAGAGTGGTGCCATCTGCATATCTGAACTATTTCTCCCGGCAGTCTTGATTCCATCTTGTATTTGTATTCCAACCAAAGTACTGGAGCTTCAACTTCAGCATCAGTTCTTCTAATGAATATTCAGGGTTGATTTTCTTTAGGGTTGACTGGTTTGGTCTCTTTGCAGTTCCAAGGGACTCTCAAGAAAGAGTCTTCTCCAACACCACAGTTTGAAATACATACTAAGCCTCTACTGTGTATTAAGTGTATCAATACTTTGGCCACCTGATCCGAAGAGCTGACTCTTTGGAAAAGACCCTGATGCTAGGAAAGATTGAGGGCAGGAGGAGAAGAGGGGGACAGAGGACAAGATGGCTGGATGGCATCATCAACTCAGCAGACATGAGTTTGAGCAAGCTCTGGGAGATGGGAAAGGACAGGGAAGCCTGATATGCTACAGTTCCTGGGGTTGCAGAGAGTCAGACATGACTTAGTGACCGAACAATAGGAACAGTGTATGAAGTGCAATCTCTGCTATTACCAACTTCCTTAATCATCAGGGAAAGAAACATGCACACATCACTGCTGTAGAGTTCAGCCTTGCTTCTGTAGAAGAAGTATAGGAATTCAATGTTTCCCACAGTGGAGGTAATACTTAAATAGGAACCAGACATATATTGTGAGAAGGACATTATTGTTTATACCTTCGGTTGGGACTTCTGAGAAAATGAACAGTCACAACAGTTTGATTAGTCTGTAGGAGTTTATGATGCATTTGGGAACCCCCTGTCTCAGAAGAAGCAGAGCCTGTAAAATATCAGCTGACAAAGTCAGAATGTTATATGGACAACTGCTACCATTAACTTCTAATAATACAGTGGTTTGCAAGTTGGGAAGGAGATGTATCAAAAATCTTGGTGGGGTAACAGAGAGAACTAAAAGGGATGTTTTTCAAATTACACATCCCCTTAATAAGAGATTTTATACAGAAATGATTATGAGCACAGGCTTTGGATTCAGACTGCCTAAATTCAAATCCTGGCTTTAGTATGTATTAGTTGTGTGACTTTAGATACATTATGAAGCCACCATATTATTCAGTTTTTGAAGGCGTAAAAGAGGAACATGACTTTAGCAGTATCTGTTCATTCAGCTGTTTTGAGAACTGAGCGAATTAACGTAGGTAAAGCCCTTAGAAACGTGCCTCCCTCTCAGGCGCCTTTCGGCTGCTGCCTCGTGCTGACCTACGCTCACCTTCCTGGGGGAGGCCTCAAGCCTCAGACCGTGACAGAATCAAGAGTGGGGAGGAATCTTGGAGGCCATCTGCTCTCATCCTTTCTGGAATCCTCTCTCTGAAATCTTGGCAAAGTCATCTGGCCCCTACTTGAACACACTGAAAAAAATCCGTTCCATCTCTGGACATTTGAAAGAACACACTGAAAAGACCTGTTCCATCTCCAGACATTTGAAAGGCCTCGCTTGTATTGAGCTGAGTCTGTTTCTGTCTTCTCTGACTTTTGCTCTCTTTTGGAATTGGAGACAATAAGGTTATTAATATCCCTTTAAATAATGGAGGACAGCTAATGGTGTACAGTTAAGCCTGTGGGCTCTGGGGAAATTGCATGGATAGACTGACTCTCAGCTTCCCCATTTGTTGATTGTGTAATCCTGGATAATTTAATCTTCCTATGCCAGATTCCTCATCTGCAAAAAAGGCATACTAATACTGCCAATTTCATAGGGCTGTTGTGGGGATTGAATGAAATAACATACTTAAGGAACCTGTTGCATGAGATTCAATCACTGTCAGCAATGTCATCATACATATGTGGTTCCTAAAACTCAATAAATGGGGACTTCCCTGGTGGTCCAGTGGTTAAGAATCTACCTGCCAATGCAGGGGACACAGGTTCGATCCCTGGTCCAGGAAGATCCCACATACCACAAAGCAAGCAGGCTCATGCCCCACAACCACTGAGGCCACACACCCTAGCGCCTGTGTCCACAGCAAGAAGCCTGCATTCTGCAACTAGAGGTAGCCCCCTTGCCGCAACTAGAGAAAGCTCTCATGCAGCAATGAAGACCCAGTACAGCCAAAAACAAATAAATGAATTTTTAAAATGCATGTCATCAACACCGATGCTGTGGATAACCCTCTTGGGCATTTGTTTTTTGGGATAAACATCTATATTTCCTTCACTTATTCCTGATGCAATTCCAGTACCCCCTCAGCCATTCCCTCTGAGTGAGTTCCAGTTGCCAGTCTTCCTCTCCAGGGTTCTAGCTCCCTTTTCCTCTTTCACTGTACCCTCTGTATGGAGTCTAGGACTCTGGGGGCTTCTGGTCCACACAGACTAGAACAAGGCACCGTCTTGCTTGTTTGGTGGTTATTTCATCTACTGATTCATTCACAAATGATTTTAAGCATTTATATTTTTATAAATGGATCCTAAGGGAGAACTGGCTTTTTTAGCAAGTGCATCACGGTCTTGACTCACAATGAACACACGGTGACCTGACTCCTCTTTAGTTAGAAATTTTACGAGGAATTTCCTTTGCACTCACAGCTGAACACTGAAGGTTAAGACTTCGGATTTGTTTCTTTTACGTAGCTCACTCAGCTCCTTAAATTATACTCACCTTTAAATCAGAGTAAGCATTGCAAACTGGTGGCTCCAGGGCCAAATCCAGCTGGCAGAAATGGGCAGAGTCATCTTCACCCCTGCCTCCCTCCCTCCCTTCCTTCCTTCCCTCCTGGTATAAAATATCTGACTTTCTTTTAGCAAAGCACAGACTCCCCAACTCAGCTAGGGTTTCCTCCATTCTCTATTGTCCCATACAGGGTATATACACATTTAAATGACCTTCCTGGCCCTGAAGGCATTGAGGGTTTAGATCTCAACATTTGGGACAGTGAGCAATTTGCAAAAGGGAAGGGTCATTATAGCAGTTTTTATTTTAGAGCATTTACTGTGGACAGGCACTGGGCTATATATACATTCCATACATCCTACAACTTTAAGAGACTGAGAAAGAAATATTTCAAATAGTTCTCGTAATCATTTTCCAACATGTCTCTGAAACAGAGATGGGTTATAGTTTCTGGAAGAGCCACAGAGCTGGGGGCAGCCACAGAGCTGGGGGCAGCCCTGGGACCCACGCAGGCCTGGGTAGGCCAGAACAACCTCCTGTGTCCACGGAAACGGGTGCTCTTCTGAAGCAGTGACACCTGCTTATTCTTAAACATCTAAGGAAATACAGAGGCTTTAATTCAGCAGAAAAACCGAAGGGGAGCAGACTATGCTACCCTCAAACATTATACCGTGGCATACCAATTATTCTGAACTACAGTTACTTGAGAAACAGCCAGTTTAAGGACATTCTGACTCTTCTCTGTCCTCCTGCAGGCAGGAAATAAATCTCTCATCCGAAAGCTACCTTCCCTGTCCCAGGAAGGTAGAAAATATTTTTTATCTCGGGAATTTAGGACAGGGAAGGCTATATAAACAAATTTTGTTACGTCTTCACTAATTTGCTACTCTAAGTCCAAAATCCTCTGTGAATTCTTTATAAATTTACTGTTTTTTTGTGTGTAAAAGGTATAAAAGCTGCCAGTTTTGGTCTCATACTTTTAAGGGATCCCCGTTCATACAGCATTAAATGTTTTCCTCCTGTTTGTCTGCCTTAAGTCAACTTACATATGAGGCCAGCCAAAGAACCTATTGTAGAAGGGAAGAGGGGGACATTTTTCCACCCCTATGAAATTATGACTAGATGTGAAAACCAAAACCCAGAAAAGAGAATAAACAGATAAGCCCCAGAACAACATGATAAAAACTGTCCTAGCTTTTAAGAGGAAATTCTAAAAAGCCTGAGAAGGAGAGTTTTTCTGAGGCTATTCTTATTAAACTAATTGGTCACATGTGCATGTGTATCTATACTATATCTTGTTTTGTTGAATATGCTTTTATCACACCATGGCCCATGTGTAAAACTTGATTTCTCTAAGGACAGTGCAGACAGACCACCAGAGCGGATCATTAGTAGCTGTGTCTTCAGAAGCAGAACCAGACAGGGGAAGGAGCCGCAGAAAATTAACTGACTGCCTCATAAAAATTCCAGACCAGTCAGCCCTTAATGACAACAGGGGCCTCCCTTCCTCCCTTGTGTTCTCAACAGGGATCAAATGAAGGTCCACAAACTACTGATATTATTCGTCTTTAGGAAAGACCACCTTTCTTCAGTTCACATGTTTCTGCGGGCCAACTGCTGTGTCCCACGCTGAAATACTGAGGCACAGTGCCTGCCTGCCCTCCTGGAGCTTAGAATCTAGACAATGCAAGTTCTTTGCTTTTGAGTTTCACTTACTCAGAATTTCAAATAGTTCTCGTAATCATTTTCCAACACAAGATGTCTCTGAAACAGAGATGGGTTATAGTTTCTGGAAGTATCTAGTTCCCAGGATGAAATGGACTGAATTATGTCCCTGCCAAATTCATATCTTAAAGCACTAACCCCCATGGGACTGTACTGGACACAGGGCCATTCAGGAGGATTAAGGTTAAGGGAGGTCATTAAGTGTAGAGACCTGATCTTATAGGACTGGAGTCCTTATAAGAAGAGGAAGAGAAACTGGTGCTGTCTTTGTGTGCACACACTGGGGAAAGGCCACGTGGGCACACAGCAAGGAGGCAGAGCTCTGCAAGCCAGGGAGAGGCTTCCCGCCAGAACCCAACCTTGCTGGCACCCACATCTGAGACTTCCAGCCTCCCAAATTATAAGAAAATAAATCCCTGCTTAAGTGACTCAGCCTGCAGTATTTGTTATGGCAGCTCTTGCACACTAATATATGTGGTGCGATATTCTGGTGTGCAGAGTGACTAAAGCAAGAGCATTTGTGTAGGGTACGAAAGCATAAGTATGAAAATAGCATCACTGAGATGCTCCTCATCAGTCCAGGGGCTTGGTGGGCATCTCCTATTTTGCCGGCTCTGCTTCTCCAGCTTGTTTGGGGAGCTCCTCATCCCCAGTCCATAGAGTTCATGTGGAGTTGTCGCTCACTGTTTACTAGCCTATGCTGGCCATAGGCTTGCTTATCATGGTACCCAATCACCCTGACGACAGTGATCGTAACTGGTACAGCAGCTGGCATGCCACACAGAAAAGACTTATCAGAACCTTTCTCTGCATTTATATGCAGTACTTACCTTGGACATTTGATATGCATTGAGAGAACTTGCTCCCCCCCCCCCCCCCCCCCCCCCCCCCCCCCCCCCCCGCCCCCACGCAGGCGCAGCTGGG
>SJYC01121629.1:0-74827 GCA_006408675.1 Madoqua kirkii
ACTTACCTTGGACATTTTAAAAGGAATGAGAAAATGTGCTTCCCCCCCCCCCCGCCCCCCCGCTAGGCTTGCAGAAAAGTGAAAGTGTTAGTCACTCAGCCGGGTCCAACTCTTTGGGACCCCATGGACTGTAGCACACCAGGCTCCTCTGTCCACAGGGTTTTCCATGCAAGAGTGCTGCAGTGGGTTGCCGTTTGCTTCTCCAGGGGATCTTCCCAACCCAGGGATCGAACCTGGGTCTCCTGCGTTGCAGGCAGACTCTTTACCATCTGAGCCACCAGGGAAACTTGCAGAGCTGGGTCTTAAAAGGCTGGCTGCATGTAGGAAGCCTGACTGTAATGGTAGAGAGCAAGGCTGACACGTGGAGGAGGAGAAAAGAGAAGACAGAGAGTGCACGTTATGTCCGGGCACGTCTCAGACCTACTCCTGGCTCCCCACTCCCCACACCAGTGTATTGCTTCTCTTTTAAGCTTAAGCTAGCTTGAGTTTGATTTTTGTCACTTGCATCTAAGAATCTCAACTTATCCAGTAGTTTCACTAGTCCCTTTGAGTCCTTTGTTGCCCAGATTTGGCCAGAACCCAGGCTCAGAGTAGCTTTCATCCTCCAATTGTGCTGATCCTTTTCTTTTTAGAAAAGGGCAAGTTTTATCATCAGATTTCCCATGACTAGACACATACTTTCCCTTCATTCCCTTCTAGGTTCTTCCAGCTAAACACCTCAGTTTTCCTGTCTTTAAAAGGGCAAGTGAAGTGAAGTGAAGTGAAGTCGCTCAGTCGTGTCTGACTCTTTGCGACCTCGTGGACTGTAGCCTACCAGGCTTCTCTGTCCATGGGATTCTCTAGGCAAGAATATTGGAGTGGGTTACCATTTCCTTCTCCAGCGGATCTTCCCAACCCAGGGATCAAACCTGGGTATCCTGCATTGGAGGCAGACGCTTTAACCTCAGGCACCAGAGAGCTACCTGTGAAAACACTGAATAACACTGTACACTTAAAACTAATATAATATTATAAACCAACTATACTTCAATTTTGTAAAAATTGGTAAGAGTTGCTGTTAAGTAATTTCAGGAGGTATCTAGCATATAATTTGGCAGTAGTCGGTGCTTGGGAATGTTAGCTTCAATCATGGAAAATTCTCTGTATGGTGCCTGAGGCCCTCTCTTAGGCTTCCATATAACAATCTCTTATTTTTCCTCATGCAAACCAAAAGCAATCAACAGATCACAGTCAATATCTGTTGTTTTGACAGTAAGATCTTAGTCCCCTCCCAGAGGAAGGTTGTCTATCTGTAACAAGGGAGAAGAACATATGTACATAAATGCTCTGCTTAAAATTGTGCTTTGTTTAGAAGTCATTCTTGCCTACTTTTCCTCTTCAGTTCAAGAATGAGAAGAAACCATTTCTTCAGCATCCGGAAGCATAATGTAACATAACATGCTCAGTCCTGTCTGGATCTTTGTGACCCTATAGACTGTAGTCTGCCAGGCTCCTCTGTCCATGGGATTTCCCAGGCAAGAATACTGGAGTGGGTTGCCATTTCCTCCTCTGGGGGATCTTCCTGACCCAGGGACGGAACCCACATCTCCTGCATGTTCTTCATTGGCACCTGGGCTCTTTACCACTGAGCCAAATGGAAAGCCCCAGCATCCAGGATGGAGAACTGAAATGAAAGATTACCAGGGGCACTCACTTACTGCTCTGAGGAAATTAACAAAGAAGGCTGGCAAGCCTGCCCTCCCTGGCACGGTCACTGGATGGGCTTGTAAAGACTTGCTTGGGTCCTAGGGAAACTCCTCTGCTGTCTGCCGTCACCACCAAATGGGAGGTACCACCCCAACCCCAGGGGAGGATAGTTTGGAAAACGGAAGAAGCCCAGGTTAAGGCTGAAGAAGGAGCCGTAAGGCTGCTACCTGGGTGATACATCTGGTATAATAGGGATAAAGGAAGTGCAAAACCCTTTTGACTGGTCTCTGCCTCCTGGGATCCTGAAATTTCCATTACTTGGAATAAAAAAGAATTGCAGTACAAACTGCCCCACAGAGAAGCTTCCGGTCAACCATTAGGGCTTGCTAAACAACCAACCAGGCTTAGCAAGCCATTAAGTCATCCCACTCAGCGGGTCAGCCTCAGGGCCACCAGCCTCCCCTGTCGTGGACCGAGCTCTGAGTCACACTGCATGCACTCATCCAGTTTAGTCTCACGCTGTGAGGTGGGTACCTATCCCCCTTATAGAGAGGAAGAACCAGGCGTCGACATACGAGATATAACCAGTTGGTAAGCAGAACTTCCTAGTCTGTATAAACACAACAGCCACCTTCTTCCCCACTGCAAAAGAGTATCCACATATTTAAGACTCTTGTTTCTAAGGCATGCAGTGAGGGCAATTAGGCCAGCACACCCTTAATTAACTAGATGGGCTTTATCTTCCTAAAAATCTTCATCTTTTTTACTCTAAAACAGAAAGCCGTCCTATCAGCACCATTCAAAATGCATTGGAGAAGGAAATGGCAACCCTCTCCAGTATTCTTGCCTGGAGAATCCCAGGGACAGAGGAGCCTGTTGGGCTGCCGTCTAAGGGGTCGCACAGAGTTGGACACAACTGACACGACTTAGCAGCAGCAATAGCACCAGCAAAATACTTCCTTTCCCAGAGAAGAGGCTGTTCGCCAATATTTTCTCAATCAGCCTTGTGAGAGCCGGCCACGTTGTTTCTCAGTAACTGTAAGCAGCGTTCATCTGCATCTCTTCATTCGCTGAATGTTGAGTGGGTCAGACCTCTTTGTTCCACATCCTGGGTCCTCAGAGGGGCCTGCAGCCGTTTTACGGGTGGCCCAGCCAGAGACCAAAGCAGATGGTCCAGCTCTGGGGGTAGAGACCTCCTCTGGTTTCTCCACTTGAAGACCAGTTAATCACCTGCGGGAGTTCATGCTTCTTCCTTTTCCATACACATGAGACCCAGCGCGCTTCTTGAGAAACCTCTGGCTTGCAATGTTTTGAAAACTTTTCAAACAACCATCATTTGAGCTTCCACTCAGCAGCTGAAGCATCAGTGAGGCGGGGTGGAAAGTGAGGGCGACATTGCTGTCCTGCAATTGCTGCATTTACTTCACTCATTTCACATATTGGCAGGAGGATGGGCATAAATGGTTAGGTGTTTACTTCTGATTGGTTTAGGGGCCTCTCTCACCCTGCGCCCAGTCTCATTCATCAGTAACTGGAGACAGCTGTCTACAAGGAATTTTTTTATGGTGTTTTAATGTTATTTTATTTTCCTAAAATGTCAGTTGGACAGCCAAGAAAATTTCCCCTTAGAGTCCTTGGAGGTTGTTCTGAGCTGAAATCACCACCCCCATGGTTGGCTGAACGCTAAATGAAAAACAGTGTTATAAGTCAAATTAATATTTTCGGGAAGAAAATGTGTGAACCCACACAGGCAGTTCCGCCAGCATAATCTCAAGCTTTAGCCACAAAACTGCAGAGAACGACCGAGGGCCAGAGTCATCCCTGGCCATCAGTTAGGGAGCCGAAATCCAAGAGAGGGAGAGAATGAATAATGATGATGAGGTCTCCATTCATCCACTGTGGCAGATTAGAAGGCCATCAGAAGGCAGGAGTAATGACATTTTTAAATGGATTCATTCTGTGAGAAGACAGCTGGGTGAAAAGCAGTGGGTCAGGGCTTATTAGAAACCACAGCTGAAGCCGTAAGGAAAAAACATGAAACACTGTAGAAAAATAATGATGATGAGAGATAAAGCAGCTTGACAAAAGCAGTTTACAAAACTGAACGTACAATATTGTCCAATTTTTGAAAACTACAGGAGAGATACAGACAGGCAAGCAATAGGCATGAGTTGAGTGCCAGGGTTTTTAAAAACTGACTTTGCAATAGAATGTTCTGGATTTTTTTTTTTTTAAACACAGACCCATCATCCCTACCCCTGCTGCTGTTGCTGCTGCTAAGTCGCTTCAGTTATGTCCAAGTCTGTGTGACCCCATAGACGGCAGCCCACCAGGCTCCCCAGTCCCTGGGATTCTCAAGGCAAGAATACTGGAGTGGGTTGCCATTTCCTTCTCCAATGCAGGAAAGTGAAAGTGAAGTCCCTCAGTCGTGTCCGACTCCTAGCGACCCCATGGACTGCAGCCCACCAGACTCCTCTGTCCATGGGATTTTCCAGGCAAGAGTACAGGAGTGGGTTGCCATTGCCTTCTCCTCCCTACCCCTAGAGGTTCTGATTTATTAGGAGCAATAGCACCAGCAAAATACTTCCTTTCCCAGAGAAGAGGCTGTTCGCCAATATTTTCTCAATCAGCCTTGTGAGAGCCGGCCACGTTGTTTCTCAGTAACTGTAAGCAGCGTTCATCTGCATCTCTTCATTCGCTGAATGTTGAGTGGGTCAGACCTCTTTGTTCCACATCCTGGGTCCTCAGAGGGGCCTGCAGCCGTTTTACGGGTGGCCCAGCCAGAGACCAAAGCAGATGGTCCAGCTCTGGGGGTAGAGACCTCCTCTGGTTTCTCCATTGAAGACCAGTTAATCACCTGCGGGAGTTCATGCTTCTTCCTTTTCCATACACATGAGACCCAGCGCGCTTCTTGAGAAACCTCTGGCTTGCAATGTTTTGAAAACTTTTCAAACAACCATCATTTGAGCTTCCACTCAGCAGCTGAAGCATCAGTGAGGCGGGGTGGAAAGTGAGGGCGACATTGCTGTCCTGCAATTGCTGCATTTACTTCACTCATTTCACATATTGGCAGGAGGATGGGCATAAATGGTTAGGTGTTTACTTCTGATTGGTTTAGGGGCCTCTCTCACCCTGCGCCCAGTCTCATTCATCAGTAACTGGAGACAGCTGTCTACAAGGAATTTTTTTATGGTGTTTTAATGTTATTTTATTTTCCTAAAATGTCAGTTGGACAGCCAAGAAAATTTCCCCTTAGAGTCCTTGGAGGTTGTTCTGAGCTGAAATCACCACCCCCATGGTTGGCTGAACGCTAAATGAAAAACAGTGTTATAAGTCAAATTAATATTTTCGGGAAGAAAATGTGTGAACCCACACAGGCAGTTCCGCCAGCATAATCTCAAGCTTTAGCCACAAAACTGCAGAGAACGACCGAGGGCCAGAGTCATCCCTGGCCATCAGTTAGGGAGCCGAAATCCAAGAGAGGGAGAGAATGAATAATGATGATGAGGTCTCCATTCATCCACTGTGGCAGATTAGAAGGCCATCAGAAGGCAGGAGTAATGACATTTTTAAATGGATTCATTCTGTGAGAAGACAGCTGGGTGAAAAGCAGTGGGTCAGGGCTTATTAGAAACCACAGCTGAAGCCGTAAGGAAAAAACATGAAACACTGTAGAAAAATAATGATGATGAGAGATAAAGCAGCTTGACAAAAGCAGTTTACAAAACTGAACATACAATATTGTCCAATTTTTGAAAACTACAGGAGAGATACAGACAGGCAAGCAATAGGCATGAGTTGAGTGCCAGGGTTTTTAAAAACTGACTTTGCAATAGAATGTTCTGGATTTTTTTTTTTTTAAACACAGACCCATCATCCCTACCCCTGCTGCTGTTGCTGCTGCTAAGTCGCTTCAGTTATGTCCAAGTCTGTGTGACCCCATAGACGGCAGCCCACCAGGCTCCCCAGTCCCTGGGATTCTCAAGGCAAGAATACTGGAGTGGGTTGCCATTTCCTTCTCCAATGCAGGAAAGTGAAAGTGAAGTCCCTCAGTCGTGTCCGACTCCTAGCGACCCCATGGACTGCAGCCCACCAGACTCCTCTGTCCATGGGATTTTCCAGGCAAGAGTACAGGAGTGGGTTGCCATTGCCTTCTCCTCCCTACCCCTAGAGGTTCTGATTTATTAGGTCTGGTTTAGCATCTTTATTTTAAAAAGCTTCCTAGATTGTTCTGATGCATTGTCAGCACTGAGGACCACTAGTACATACAGAGAAAAATTTAAAAACCAGAAATGGCTTTATGGGGTATTTCTGATTTAATTTTAATGTAGTTTTTCTGTGCTCCTACATATTGTTCTGTGAACATGCATTACATCTATGATCAGAAAAGGTTATTAATAAAAATTATAACTGAACTTATTAGGAAAAATCACCCCAGGCAACAAAAAATAATAATAATGACTCTTTGTCTTGTTATGTTTTATTTTGTTTTCGGTGATTGGGAATGTCAGATTTTTGTTCCCTGATCAGAGATTGAACTGAACCCACGCCCCCTGCAGTGGAAGCACTGGCTTTATTAAGGTTGTCACTTAGTCCTTACAACAACTCTGTGACCGAGGCACTAGTGTTTCAGCCATTCTACTGATAAGGAAGGGAGAGGTCCAAGAGGTTCCAGCTCAGACACCAAGAGAGTGACGGTCACAGCACAAACTCGGGACCAATTACTAGAGAACCCGAGGCTTACCCTAAAGAAGTCCTATGTGGTCCCTCCTCTCCATCACACCATCATGGGCCCTCTGGGTCCAGGGCTTCACCTGTGCCTGCTTCTGGCTTTCAGGGCTCATGGGAAGCTTCCCCTCTGAATTCCCATCAATGTTCTACTTCTTCCAAAGACTTCCCAGTCTGCTACTCCCCTCAAAGGAGAACTCTGTCTCCATGCAAGCTAGAGAGAGGGGAAAAAGAAAAAAGAAAGTGGACACCATAGGATACTGACTGTCTATTAAGACCTATTATAAGAATCCTTTTTTAAAAGTATTAATTGATTTTTTTACTAGAGTGGAGAATGAAGAGGAGGTGCCCCAGGCAATTATACAGGGGAATACAGATGTGAAATACAGGGTTTTCCTTAGGGAGATGATAGAGTGCTTCTCAGATTATTTCCCCATTTCACAGATGGTGGTGGCAAATTCTTAAGAAATTACATGAAAGAGAAAAAAAAAAAATGAGTTGATGCCCCAGCCAGAACCAAAAATCTTTTCTAGTCCACAAAAGGTTTGTGGATTTTAAAAGATTTTTTAAAAAATCAACAGCTATTTGCCTTCATTGTCTTTCATGGTTAGGTTTCCAGATAAAACATAGCATGTCCTGTAAGATGTTAATTTCAGATGAGTAATATTTTTGGTAAAAGATGTCCCCAATATGGGACATATTTATACTAAAAAATTATTGTTTAATTTTATTGATAGGTCAATTTTAACTGGGAGTCCTGTACTTTTATGTGCAAAATATGATGGACCTATTTCATGAGAAACATAATTTTCTTTCTTCCTTGGACACTGTTTTTCCTTCTCAGTGTCATCAGCTCAATGATTTGAAGAAGCATAAACCAGAAAATTGATCTCATCAATTGAGCTAATCCTTTTGTGTCAAACAACCCACTGAGCCAACTCCTCTGATAGTCAATAAGTGTTACATCTTCCAAAGGCACACACACACATACACACATATACACACACACCCCTTATACACATGCATTCACAGACACCCACACACCTTCAGACATGCCCAGGCATACACTTTCACATATATGTATACATATGCACACACACAGAGTACAAATAGATTTTAATTTCTCCTAACACTCTAAAATGCAGATCCCTCATTCTCTTTTCAGATTTTCACGGCTTTCCAAACACATTTTCTTATTTGTTCAAGAAGAAAAAGTCATGTCTCCAGTTTGCTTTATATGCCCAGCTACACTGACCAGGCTTCCTGCAGGGCTGGCAATAAGACCTCATCTTTCGTATTTCAGAAATGTTGAATTTTCTTTTCTTGCCACTGCATTAAACTGCTATTTTAGTATAAAGGAGATGACAGTTGTCTTAAGGTCAGATACTAAACACAACTTAATAACAAGGAAAAATACAAAACTGCAAATTGAAAACTCGAACCATGTAATAAAAATACTTGAAAATGAGAGAGAAGAAAAATTTTAAAGTATTTTCAAGAAGCATAGTAGTTAAATGAATAATTCCTAGATCCAGCCTACTTGAGTAACTAGCTGGCCAAGTTACTTAACTTTATCTGTAAAGCAGAAATAACAAGTTTCCATCTCATGGATTGCTGTGATATTTAAGTAAATATATAATTAAAGATGTACAAAATAGTGGCCAACACACATTTTTTACTATTATAATCACCTCTTATTTGCCACACAGAGGGGTAGCCTCTCTACATACATAATGCTATTTGATTATCAAATGAATGTGAGCTATGTAGTCATGAGGAAACTGAAGCTCACAGAGGTTAAGAGACTTCCCTGAGGTCACACAGCTGGTATGCAATAAAGCCAAGATTTAAGTACCAATCTCAGTACAAAAACACTGTTCTCTTGATTACCCAGTTTTAAGGCAATAGGCAGAAAGTAAACAGGTGGCAAGGTGGTAGCTTTTCAAGGAGAAGACCCCTATGGCCACTGCTTCTATGGAGTAGGGTGGGAGTGGGGTATTCAGAAAGGTTTGGACTGGTGCATCAGGTAAAGAGTACAGGACCCTCTGTCTAGTTACAAACCCACCCAAACATTTGCCAACCAGATGAGGACCCTACTTTTTTGTGACCTCTCCAAGTAAATCCCCAGGAGGTGGAAAGCCCTGACCCTGACTCTGCCTGACTCTCTGTTTTAAGGCAATATAAGCTAGGGCTGATCCACCCGCACTGGCTGTGTTCTAGCAGCAGCCCCAAGGACTCGATCCTTTACTCACATTTGTCTACTCAGCTTCTCCACCTGGGTATCTAAGACTCTCATCTCAGACTGAAGTCCACAACTGGCTTTACCTCCAGGGGCTCCAGTTCAACAGATAACAACTCCCTTCTTCTGGTTGAGCGGACCTAAAGGTGCGGAGTTGTCCTTCATGTCTCTCTTTCTTGGGCTCTTGATATCTATCCATTGACTTATCCCTCATCCAGTCCTGATGGCTCTGCCTTCAGAATACATCCAGAAGCTGACCACCTCCCCGCATCTCCGTGCCCACCCTCCCAGTCTGTGCATCCCGCCTTCATTGGGACGGCTTCCATCCTTGTCATCTGCCATCATGTCATCTTCACACAGTGGCCAGAGTACTCTTGTCACATTTGCCTCAGATCGCCAGGCTCCTCTGCTCAAACTCCTCCAAAGTCTCCCACCTCAGAGGCCCTGAGAAGCCCGTCATTATCCACAACTCTGCTTCAGCTCTCTCGGACCTCCCCTAGCACCACGATCCGCAACCCCATCTGTTCCAGCCCCTATGCCTCCACATGAGTGCCTGCACGGACTGAGCCAGCTCCCACATTAGGCCCTTCGCTCTCTGTCTGCTGGACGTACCCCACCACACTGCCTCCATGACTCACCCCCCAGCATCCTTCAAATCATGGAGCTCCTCCATCTCACCCCGTCCACCTACATAAAACAGCAATGCACCACCCTCCCTCGGCACTCCCTCCCCCTTAACCCGCCTTATTTTTTTCACAGCATTTATCACTTCCTGAAATGCTCTATTCACCTATTTGCTTATTGTCACCATCCTCTAGAAGGGAAGATCCAGGTGGACAGAGACTTTATCTGTGTTACTGACTGCTATTTATGCATCCTCAGGGCCTAGAAGCCTATGTACATGCAGTAGGTACACAATAAGTATTTGACAAATGAGTGAATGGAAAGAGCCTCATGTCATCTGAACAGGACGCCTCTGCTGATTGCTTCAGCTTTCCTGCTCTAAAGTCAGCCTTTAGACTCTTGAGCCCTCCCTGCTGGTCCAGTGGTTAAGATTCCACACTTCCATTGCAGGGGATGTGGGTTGGGGAACTAAGATCCTGTAGGCTGTGAGGTGTGGCCATAAAATGGAAAAAAGAAAAAAAGACTCTCCACTGCGCATTCTTTTCCATCTTAGGAGTCAAAACTCCAGGGTGATCCTGAACAAATCTTTTCCGCTGGCGTGCTGCTGTGTCGTGTAGTTCTGCCCGGTTGGTTTGAACAGAACAGGCTCAGGGACAAAGCCACGTGCAAGGCCCCCTGCGTGTCTCTGGCTTCCCATGTGTTCTCTATGGAAACGTGTCTGGGGCCACTGTTCTAAAGGCTCCAACCCAACCAGCGCATGACGCAAACCTCATCACTCAAGTAGAGAAGAAAACAAATCCATCCACCTCAATGCCCACTTCCATGGAAACTTGGCGTTAGTTCAAAAGGCCAGTGCTGGCAACACTTTTGACTTTTATTATCCTCTTTTGTCATTCCAGGGATTGTGTTTACAGGCACATGCTGAGAGGAGGCGGCCTTTCGAATTGAATGCACCAAGCAGGAAACCTTCCGAAGCCCAAATTAATTATCTTCAGCAGCATCTAAATAATTATTATTTTGTGAGGAGTCTGCCAGCTAGAGACTTTGGCACATCCATTAGGGACCCTGAAACCACGCAAGGACTTCGGCTTTCACTGCAGAAATCCCTTTACCCCCCAAATAAGCAAGGCTGTTAGAGAAAGGCTTTGCTGATCCGTGTGGGAAGCCTCCCCCAATCCTCTGGCGTCTGCTGCATCTCTTAACAGCTGAAGTGTTGCCTACAGGAGCCTCACTGAACATTGTAAAGGCGGAATGCTAGAGTATGCGGTTGCTAGATGCCCAAGGATCTGTTCCTAGAAGGATTCGGGTATATCCAGTCACCACTGTGCTGGTTAATCACTTCTCCAGGATTACATTGGCCAAGCTATCCGTAAGTCTAGAGTTCCTGTTAATGGGTCCCAGATTCATGTACACACATGCTATTCACATGAGGATAATGCCCGGTGGAAGTATTTGAACTCTGTGGTTTTCCTGGCACTTGCATCAGCTATATTGCCTCTAAGATTCCTGAACATTCAAATTTCTAGATTGTTTTTAAAGTATATTTATGGACACTGGCAATGGCACCCCACTCCAGTACTCTTGCCTGGAAAATCTCATGGATGGAGGAGCCTGGTAGGCTGCAGTCCATGGGGTCGCTAAGAGTAGACATGACTGATTGACTTCACTTTCACTTTTCACTTTCATGCATTGGAGAAGGAAATGGCAACCCACTCCAGTGTTCTTGCCTGGAGAATCCCAGGGATGGGGGAGCCTGGTGGGCTGTCATCTATGGGTTGCACAGTCAGACACGACTGAAGTGACTTAGCAGCAGCAGCAGCAGCAGCAGCATGGACACGAGGCTCAGATGGTAAAGAGTTTGCCTGCAATGCAGAAGACTCAGGTTTGATCCATGGGTCGGGAAGATCCCTTGGAGAAGGGAATGCAACCCACTGCAGTATTCTTGCCTGGAGAATTCCATGGACAGAGGAGCCTGGCAGTCTACAGTTTACGGGTCACAAAGAGTCAGACACGACTGACCAACCATCACTTTCACTTTTGCACCATAGTTTAATTTGTCATCCATTTTAAGATGCACCACTATTTTATGTTGGAGAAGTAAATGGCCTCTCACTTCAGTATTCTTGCCTGAAGAGTCCCATGGACAGAGGAAGCATGATAAGCTACAGTCCACAGGGTCACAAAGAGCTGGACACAACTGAGTAACTAACTGATACATACATACATTATTTTACGTAAAGCTAAGAAAGACAACAATGCTGTCAATTAAATTAGAACAATCCATTGATTATAGTTTGAGTCCTGATCAGAAATAAGTTGTCAAAAAGTATGCATCTTATCAATACAATCATGTGTGTGTATGTGTGTGTAGGGAGAAAGAGAAAGATGTAGTAAAGAATTTCATATTTTCACCAGTTCTAAAATGTAAGTAAAATTACTATATTGCTTTAAAAATCCATTTGGGGATTTTAATAGAACTTTTTATATTATCAACTGTACGAATTTATTTCTATCTTAAACTCTACTGAGCAGGCACAAAGTTCTCTAACATGAAAATGAATTATGTAATTGCTCTTTCTGCTTGCTCTTCTGGCAAAGGGCCAAACCAGGTTCGGTGTTGCTGCCTCAGCAGAGCACATATGATTAAGCAACGCAGTAAATGGCCATCGTTCTAAGATCTTGAATTCACTCACTCACTCTTTCACGACTGCCCTCCAACCTCTGGTCAGTGGTAATTTTCTGAGTTTATCACTCATTTCTCACTTACAGAATGAGAAGCTAGAACTAAATTGATTTCTAAGCACCTTTTCTGCTTTAACATTCAGCTTTATACTAACTCCAGTTCGACTTGTAAAATATAGGAATCATCTGGAAAACATGTAATGAGCATGTGTTCAAGGCACTCTAGTTATCGCTTTTCCTATAGTGTTTCATTTAACCCTTGAGGCAGCTCTGTAAGGTATAACAGATGTTACTCTGACTATTTTACAGATGCAGAAGCTGCAAATAAATTCTGAGCAGGGTCTTTTGTTTTCCATGACAGATTGAGTGACATATAATTCACATCCCATACAACTCACCTTTTAAAGTGTAAAATTCAATGATTTTTAGTATATTCAGGGCTTCCCTGGTGGCTCAGAGGTTAAAGCGTCTGCCTGCAATGCAGGAGACCTGGGTTCTATCCCTGGGTCAGGAAGATCCCCTGGAGAAGGAAATGGCAACCCACTCCAGTATTCTTGACTGGAGAATCCCATGGACAGAGGAGTCCTGGCAGGCTTCAGTCCATGGGGTTGCAAAGAGTTGGACACAACTGAGAGACTTCACTTTCTTTCTTTCTTTAGTATATTCAGAGTTGTGCAAATAGCTGTTGTTATTGCTTAGTTGCTCAGTTGTGTCCAACTCTTTTGCAACCCCATGGACTGTAACCTGCCAGGTTCCTCTGTCCATGGGATTTCCCAGGCAAGAATACTGGAGTGGGTTGTCATTTCCAACCCCATGGATTGAAGCCTGCCAGGCTCTTCTGTCCATGGGATTTTCCAGGCAAGAACACTGGAGTGGGTTGCCATTTCCTTCTCCAGGGGATTCCTGACCCAGGGATTGAGCCTGTGTCTCCTGCGTTGGCAAGCGGATTCTTTGCCACTGAGCCACTAGGGAACCCCATGCAAACCATGTACCAAACTCAATAAAAGCCATGTGTCATAATCAATACTAGAACCTTTAAATCACCTTAAAAAGAACCTCCACCCCTTTTAGCAGGCATTCCCCTCATTGCCTACTCTCTCAGCCTCTACCTACCGTTAGTCTACGTTGTGTCTCTAGAGTTGCCTAGTCAGGATATGTCCTACAAATGCAATCATACAATACAGTCGTTCCCTTTGTATCCATAGGGAACTGGTCCCAAGAATCCCCACAGATGCCAGCTCTGCTGCTGCTGCTAAGTCACCTCAGTCATGTCTGACTCTGTGCGACCCCACAGATGGCAGCCCACCAGGCTCCCCCATCCCTGGCATTCTCCAGGCAAGAACACTGGAGAGGGTTGCCATTTCCTTCTCCAATGCATGAAAGTGAAAAGTGAAAGTGAAGTCACTTAGCTGTATCGGACTCTTAGCGACCCCATGGACTGCAGCCCACCAGGCTCCTCCGTCCATGGGATTTTCCAGGCAAGAGTACAACCCTCAGTTCAGTTCAGTTCAGTTCAGTAGCAAATTTGTCATCCATTTTAAGATGCACCACTATTTTATGTTGGAGAAGTAAATGGCATCTCACTTCAGTATTCTTGCCTGAAGAGTCCCATGGACAGAGGAAGCATGATAAGCTACAGTCCACAGGGTCACAAAGAGCTGGACACAACTGAGTAACTAACTGATACATACATACATTATTTTACGTAAAGCTAAGAAAGACAACAATGCTGTCAATTAAATTAGAACAATCCATTGATTATAGTTTGAGTCCTGATCAGAAATAAGTTGTCAAAAAGTATGCATCTTATCAATACAATCATGTGTGTGTATGTGTGTGTAGGGAGAAAGAGAAAGATGTAGTGAAGAATTTCATATTTTCACCAGTTCTAAAATGTAAGTAAAATTACTATATTGCTTTAAAAATCCATTTGGGGATTTTAATAGAACTTTTTATATTATCAACTGTACGAATTTATTTCTATCTTAAACTCTACTGAGCAGGCACAAAGTTCTCTAACATGAAAATGAATTATGTAATTGCTCTTTCTGCTTGCTCTTCTGGCAAAGGGCCAAACCAGGTTCGGTGTTGCTGCCTCAGCAGAGCACATATGATTAAGCAACGCAGTAAATGGCCATCGTTCTAAGATCTTGAATTCACTCACTCACTCTTTCACGACTGCCCTCCAACCTCTGGTCAGTGGTAATTTTCTGAGTTTATCACTCATTTCTCATTTATAGAATGAGAAGCTAGAACTAAATTGATTTCTAAGCACCTTTTCTGCTTTAACATTCAGCTTTATACTAACTCCAGTTCGACTTGTAAAATATAGGAATCATCTGGAAAACATGTAATGAGCATGTGTTCAAGGCACTCTAGTTATCGCTTTTCCTATAGTGTTTCATTTAACCCTTGAGGCAGCTCTGTAAGGTATAACAGATGTTACTCTGACTATTTTACAGATGCAGAAGCTGCAAATAAATTCGAGCAGGGTCTTTTGTTTTCCATGACAGATTGAGTGACATATAATTCACATCCCATACAACTCACCTTTTAAAGTGTAAAATTCAATGATTTTTAGTATATTCAGGGCTTCCCTGGTGGCTCAGAGGTTAAAGCGTCTGCCTGCAATGCAGGAGACCTGGGTTCTATCCCTGGGTCAGGAAGATCCCCTGGAGAAGGAAATGGCAACCCACTCCAGTATTCTTGACTGGAGAATCCCATGGACAGAGGAGTCCTGGCAGGCTTCAGTCCATGGGGTTGCAAAGAGTTGGACACAACTGAGAGACTTCACTTTCTTTCTTTCTTTAGTATATTCAGAGTTGTGCAAATAGCTGTTGTTATTGCTTAGTTGCTCAGTTGTGTCCAACTCTTTTGCAACCCCATGGACTGTAACCTGCCAGGTTCCTCTGTCCATGGGATTTCCCAGGCAAGAATACTGGAGTGGGTTGTCATTTCCAACCCCATGGATTGAAGCCTGCCAGGCTCTTCTGTCCATGGGATTTTCCAGGCAAGAACACTGGAGTGGGTTGCCATTTCCTTCTCCAGGGGATTCCTGACCCAGGGATTGAGCCTGTGTCTCCTGCGTTGGCAAGCGGATTCTTTGCCACTGAGCCACTAGGGAACCCCATGCAAACCATGTACCAAACTCAATAAAAGCCATGTGTCATAATCAATACTAGAACCTTTAAATCACCTTAAAAAGAACCTCCACCCCTTTTAGCAGGCATTCCCCTCATTGCCTACTCTCTCAGCCTCTACCTACCGTTAGTCTACGTTGTGTCTCTAGAGTTGCCTAGTCAGGATATGTCCTACAAATGCAATCATACAATACAGTCGTTCCCTTTGTATCCATAGGGAACTGGTCCCAAGAATCCCCACAGATGCCAGCTCTGCTGCTGCTGCTAAGTCACCTCAGTCATGTCTGACTCTGTGCGACCCCACAGATGGCAGCCCACCAGGCTCCCCCATCCCTGGCATTCTCCAGGCAAGAACACTGGAGAGGGTTGCCATTTCCTTCTCCAATGCATGAAAGTGAAAAGTGAAAGTGAAGTCACTTAGCTGTATCGGACTCTTAGCGACCCCATGGACTGCAGCCCACCAGGCTCCTCCGTCCATGGGATTTTCCAGGCAAGAGTACAACCCTCAGTTCAGTTCAGTTCAGTTCAGTAGCTCAGTCGTGTCCAGTTCTTTGCAACCCCATGAATCCCAGCACGCCAGGCCTCCCTGTCCATCATCATCTCTTGGAGTTCACTCAGACTCACGTTCCATCGAGTCAGTGATGCCATCCAGCCATCTCATCCTCTGTCGTCCCCTTCTCCTCCTGCCCACAATCCCTCTCAGCATGAGTCTTTTCCAATGAGTCAACTCTTCGCATGAGGTGGCCAAAGTTCTAGAGTTTCAGCTTCAGCATCATTCCCTCCAAAGAAATCCCAGGGCTGATTTCCTTTAGAATGGACTGGTTGGATCTCCTTGCAGTCCAAGGGACTCTCAAGAGTCTTCTCCAACACCACAGTTCAAAAGCATCAATTCTTCAGCGTTCAGCTTTCTTCACAGACCAACTCTCACATCCATACATGACCACAGGAAAAACCATAGCCTTGACTAGATGGACCTTAGTTGGCAAAGTAATGTCTCTGCTTTTGAATATACTATCCAGGTTGGTCATAACTTTTCTTCCAAGGAGTAAGCATCTTTTAAGTTCATGGCTGCAGTCACCATCTGCAGTGATTTTTGGAGCCCCCCAAAATAAAATCAGCCACTGTTTCTACTGTTTCCTCATCTATTTCCCATGAAGTGATGGGACCAGATGCCATGATCTTCATTTTCTGAATACCAACTCTCACATCCATACATGACCACAGGAAAAACCATAGCCTTGACTAGATGGACCTTAGTTGGCAAAGTAATGTCTCTGCTTTTGAATATACTATCCAGGTTGGTCATAACTTTTCTTCCAAGGAGTAAGCATCTTTTAAGTTCATGGCTGCAGTCACCATCTGCAGTGATTTTTGGAGCCCCCCAAAATAAAATCAGCCACTGTTTCTACTGTTTCCTCATCTATTTCCCATGAAGTGATGGGACCAGATGCCATGATCTTCATTTTCTGAATGTTGAGCTTTAAGCCAACTTTTCCACTCTCCTCTTTCACTTTCATCAAGAGGCTTTTTAGTTTCTCTTCACTTTCTGCCATAAGGGTAGTGTCATCTGCATATCTGAGGTTATTGATATTTCTCCCGGCAACGTTGATTTCAGCTTGTGATTCTTCCAGCCCAGCGTTTCTCATGACATACTCTGCATAGAAGTTAAATAAGCAAGGTGACAATATACAGCCTTGACATACTCCTTTTCCTATTTGGAACCAGTCTGTTGTTCCAACAGTTCTAACTGTTGCTTCTTGACCTGCATATAGGTTTCTCAAGAGGCAGGTCAGGTGGTCTGGTATTCCCATACCCTAAAGGTATGCAAATCCCATAGATAAAATGGTGAAGTACAATGAATACAGTTGGCCTTCCATGTACATAGTTTCATATTTGCAGATTCAACTAATCATGAGTATGGAGGGCACATTGTATGTGGTCCTTCCTATTAAGGTCTTGAACCCAAGTCTTTTGGACTGCAGGATTATATACCATACTGACTTGGTGCTGGGTATTTTGAAGGACATAGATAAAGCAGGATGCTAATCCCTGCTCAAGTTTGAGTGAGAAAAGTGTTAGTCGCTCAGCAGTGCCCAACCCTTTTCAACTCCTTGTATTGAAGCCCACCAGCATCTCTGTCCATAGAATTCTCCAGCAAGAATACTGGATTGGGTTGCCATTCCCTTCTCCAGGGGAATCTTCCTGACCTAGGGATCGATATGCATTCAAAACAAGAGCAGACATCCCTATCAAATTACTGATGGGATTTTTTGCAGATCTAGAATTTTAAAAAATCTTAAAATTTGTATGGAAATACAGAAGATGCCAAATAGCTAAAGCAATTTTGAGAAAGAAAATGAAGATGGAGGAATCGGGCTTGCTGGCTTCAGACTACACTATTAAGCTATGGTAATCAAAACAGCACAAAGTCAGACTTACAGATCAATGGAACAGGATAAAAGCCCAGAAATAAACCCACATACCCATGGTCAGTTAATTTATGACAAAGGAAACAAGAATATACAGTGGAGAAGACAATCTCTTCAGTAAGTGGTGCTTGGAAAACTAAACAGCCACATGTAAAGGAATGAATGAAATTAGAGCATTCTCTAATACCATACACAAAAATAAAATGGATTAAAGACCTAAATGTTAGACCAGATACTATAAAACTCTTAGAGGAAAATATAGGCAGAACATTCTTTAACATAAATTGCAGCAAGATCTTTTTGGATCTACCTCCTAGAGTCATGAAAATAAGAAAATAAAAATAAAAAATGGAGCCTAATTAAATTTAAAAGCTTTTGCACAGCAAAGGAAATTATAAACAAAATAAAAACAGAACCCACAAAATAGGAGAAAATATTTGCAAATGATGAAACCGACAAGGAATTAATCTCCAAAAGATAAAAACAGCTCATGCAGCTCAATATTAAAAATAACAAATAACCCAATCAAAAACAGGAAGATTTAGATAGACATTTCTCTAAAAAAAGTGAAAGTCATTCAGTCATGTCCGACTCTTTGCGACCCCATCGACTATACAGTCCATGGAATTCTCCAGGCCAGAATACTGGAGTGGTAGCCTTTCTGTCCTCCAGGGGATCTTCCCAACCCAGGGATTCAACCCAGGTCTCCCGCACTGCAGGCGGGTTCTTTACTAGGTGAACCACAAGGGCCAAAAAGCACATGAAAAATGGTCAATATAGTTAGTTATTAGACATATGCAAAGCAAAATACAATGGGAAAAAAAAACACAATGAGATATTACCTCACACTGGTAAGAATGGCAATTGTCAAAATGTCTACAAGCAATAAATGCTAGAGAAGGTATGGAGAAAGGAGAAGCCTCCTACACTGTTGGTGGGAATGTAAATTGGTACAGCCACTGCTGCTGCTGCTGCTGCTGCCGTTTCTAAGTCACTTCAGTCATGTCTGACTCTGTGCGACCCCATAGACGGTAACCCACCAGGCTCCCCTGTCCCTGGAATTCTCCAGGCAGAGAACAATAAAGAGATTACTTAAAAAACTAAAAATAGAGCTACTGTATGATCCAGCAACCCCACTCTGGGGCATATATCTGGAGAAAACCATAATTTGAAAAGATATATGCACTCCAGTCTTCATAGTAGGGTTTACAATAGCCAAACATGGAAGCAACATAAATGTCCATCAACAGATGAACAGATAAAGGCAATGTATTACACGTATACAATGGAATATTATTCGGTCATAAAAAGACTGAGACAATGCCATCTGCAGCAACATGGGGGCTTCCTACGTGGCGCTAGTGGTAAAGAACCCACTTGCCAATGCAGGAGATGTAAGAGATGGGAGTTCGAGCTCTGGGTCAGGAAGAGCCCCTGGAGGAGGGCACAGCAACCCACTCTAGCATACTTGCCTGGAGAATCCCATGGACAGAGGAGCTAGCAGGTTACAGTTCATAGGGTTGCAAAGAGTCAGACACCACTGAAGTGACTTAGCACACACACACGCAGCAACAAGGATGGACCCAGAGATTGTCACACTAAGTGAGTCAGTCAGACAGAGAAAGACAGTAAATATGATACCACGTCTACGTGGAATCCAAAAAGATAAGGCAAATGAGCTTATTTACAGAACATAAACAGACTCACAGACAGAAAACAAACTTATGGTTACCAAAGAGGAAAGGCAAGGGGAGGGATAAATTAGGAGGCTGGGATTAACATATACACACACACACACACACATATATATAATAGATAATCAACAAAGACCTACTGTATAGCACAGGGAACTCTATTCAATACTCTGTAGTAAGCTATATGGGGAAAGAATCTGAAAAAGAATAGGTGTACGTATATATATAACCGAATGACATTGCTGTGCAGCTGAAACTAACACAGCGATGTAAATGCACTATACTCCAATATGAAATTAAACACTTTAAAATAATTAAGAAAATAAACAAAACAGTAACACAATATAAGATAACAGAGGAGACAAAAATGTGATCAGACAGACCTCCCTGACTTCTCAGTTCTGCTCTTCTCAGCCTGCATATGCAGGTTTAGGAGGGCCTCAGAGGCACTTGGGTTCTGAGCAGGAACCCACACCCACTCACTCTGAGGTTCACTCAGAGCTATAATACTGTAAAGAGAAAAAGCAGATAACTTTCCTGGCCCTTTATGGCCAAAGAGGGACAAACTGTGGTCTTGTTTCTGTACTGAGTCTTGAGCTGACAAAGCATTCCTCAAACAGCTCTAAGCCACAGCTCGGGACTCTCGCTTCCTGTACCCTGGCTGGAAGTTTCAGTCTTTGCACTCAAACTGCTGCAGATCTTCTCACCATATAGGCCAGCCCCTTCCCTAATGTGTGGAAGGACACAGGCTGGCATCTTGCAGAGGTGACTGTGCTGGATATTCTCTATTTGTCCCACACCATCTCTGCCCTCCTCTCCCTGCTCTGGACTCTGAAGGCTGGTCTCCAGGCTCACCAGGCTCCCTTGCTCTCAGGTCAGATCCAGGCAGCTGCTTGCAAAAGACAGGAGGGCAAGAAGATGGATAGCCTGGGGTCTTTAGTCTCTGACCCCTCTCTCTTGGGTCCAGGGCTAGTAGCAGCTGCCTTCTCTTGCTAGCTTCCAGATATCTCGCAATCCTTTGATGGTTCCCTTCAGTCCAGTTCAGTTCAGTTCAGTTGCTTAGTTGTGTTTTGACTCTTTGCAACCCCATGGACTGCAGCACACTAGGCCTCCTGTCTATCACCAACTCCCCTAGCTTGCTCAAACTCATGTCCATCGAGTCAGTGATGCCATCCAAGCATTTCATCCTCTGTCAGCCCCTTCTCCTCCTCCCTTCAATCTCTCCTTAATCTTTCCCAAACCTTTGAAAATCATCTCTCCATTAATTTTTCAGTTAAATTCTTCTGATTGTGTCTTCCGTTTCTGCTAGGACAGGTAGCGGCCTTCAGAGATAGCTACTGACAGCTACGTGCATGCATGTTCAGCTGCTCAGTCGTGTCTGACTCTGTGACCCTACGGACTGTAGCCCTCCAGACTCCTCTTTTCATGGAATTCTCCAGGCCAGGATACTGGAGTGGGTTGCCATTTCCTCCTCCAGGGGATCTTCCTGACCCAGGGATTGAACCTGCCTCTTTTGAGTTTCCTGCATTGGCAGGTGGATTCTTTACCACTGAGCCACCTCAGAAGCCCCATTGACAGCTACAGCAGCCTTCAAATGATGACTCCAAAAGGGGTAGGCAGAACTAGCTGTCTATTTATCAACTTTCCTTCTGTCTTAATGGGCTTCCCTGATAGCTCAGCTGGTAAAGAATCAGCCTGCAATGCAGGAGACCCCGGTTGGATTCCTGGGTTGGGAAGATCCTCTGGAGAAGGGATAGGCTACCTACCCCCTCCAGTATTCTTGGGCTTCCCTTGTGGCTCAGTTGGTAAAGAATCTGCCTTCAATGAGGGAGACCTGGGTTAGATCCCTGGGTTGGGAAGATCCCATGGAGAAGGGAAAGACTACCTACTCCAGTATTCTGGCCTGGAGAATTCCATGGACTATACAGTCCATGGGGTCACAAAGAGTTGGACAAGACTGAGCTTCACTTCACTTCTGCTATAATAATAATAATAATAATAATAATAAACCCACTTTATTTGTAGCTGGACATGTAGCTACTCCTAATTTTCTCAGCCTCCTTTGCAATTAGCTATTATGGCCTTATGGCTCAGTTCTGCCTGTTAAGACTTGAGCAGAAGTCAAATGTAGCAGTTTCTAGGAAAGGTTAAAAGAAAGCTACATAATGTCATTTGGCCTTTTCTTCTGTGTTCTTTCCTCTACTACTTGAAACATGGTAATGATGGCTAGAGTTCCAGTAGCTGTCTTAGACCACTTATACCTAAATGATGGTGGAATGGGACACCTGAAGGAGCTTGGGTCTTTGCATGTGTAGACTTCCTATACCAGCCTGGACTGCCTACTTCTGATCTCTTGGACAACCCGTGCTTACTTATACTGCTGTTATTCTTGGCTGTCTGTACGACGCAGCTGAGTTCAGACTAAAGTTGGGGAGTGAGACTGGAAAAGAAGTATGGTTTAGGAGAAAGAACTTTAGGCCAAAAGGCAGAAGATGCTGGTTCAACCTGTAGTTCTTCTACTAGGAGCTCCAGAATATTGAAAAATCACCTGGTCTTCCTGAGACTCAATTCCCTAACCATTAAGTTGGAAAAATTGTATCCACTTCACATGATCATTGAGAAGATTACATAAGATAACATAAGTTTCAGTGTGCAGCAAACAGGAAGCACATGGTCTTAAGTGTATAGCTCTAGAGCTAGACTGGGAGTTGTAATCCTGCCTCCACTCCTTTCCAGCTGTGTACCTTTGAGAAAAGCTGTGTGCCTTTGGGAACTGACTTGGCCTCAGTTCTCTCATCTTTAAAAGTGCATTGTAATAATACATGCCTTACAGGGCTTCCCTGGTGGCTCAGATGGGAAAGAATCTGCTTGCGATGTGGGAGAACTGGGTTCAATCCCTGGGTCAGGAAGATCCACTAGAGAAGGGAATGGCAACTCCCTCCAGTCTTCATGCCTAGAGAATTCCATGGACAGAGGTGCCTGGCAGGCTACAGTCTGCAGTGTCACAAAGAGTTAGACATGAATGAGCAACTAACACTTTCATTTTCATAGGACTTTGAGGATAAAATTCGGGAATTTGTGAAATTACCTTATTTCATTACCTAGCACCTAGTAAACATTCATTAAATGAGTAAACTACTGCTATTGTTATTTTCTAGTCATCATCCTCTAATCATTTTTATATATTCTTATAATGATTATTTTCACTGTAAGTCTTGGATTGCATATTCCTATGACAAAGGAATGTCTGTATACTGTTATAGACTTTACTGCTCCAAGCTCAATGACAGATCCAGAAGTACCTGATTAAACAGCTCACAAATCATCTTGCATGATTCAGTTGAGGAGGTCCAATTTTGCAGTGAGGTTGAGATTCTTGTTCTCAGAAAAACAGCTAGATTTACCAAAGAGGAATGAGATGGGGAGGGGCTGGGAGAAGAGGCTGAGAAGCTGTTGAGATTTCAGAATTAGTAGCTGGTACCCCTGGTGGCTCAGAAGTTAAAGCATCTGCCTGCAGTGCAGAAGACCTGGGTTCGATCCCTGGGTCAGGAAGATCCCCTGGAGAAGGAAATGGCAATCCACTCCAGTATTCTTGCCTGGAGAATCCCATGGATGGAGGAGCCTGGTGGGCTACAGTCTACGAGAATGTAAAGAGTTGGACACAATGGGCATTATATAAATCAAGAGTCCTTGTTGCAGACAACAGAATTCACTCTGGCTGGCTTAAGTAGAAATAAGAACATGAAAGAAGCTAAAAAGCTCACAAAATATTTGGGAAGAACCAAGCTTGAATGCAATGCAGCCAGAAAAAAATGCCCTGCCCCAACACGGAGCTGTTTTAACGCAAGCCTACAAAGAACCAAATGCTTCTACCTTGGAGATTTACAGAGAATCTCCCTCCCTCTCTGTTTCTGGACTCAGCTGCCATCATGCATCTAGGCCTCATAAGTTGGGCAGAAACTATCGTACGTCTCAGTCTATCTGCAAGGGAGCCTAAGAATGTAGATTTTAGCTGTCTTGACAGAAAGGGATTGGAATACGAGTTATTGAGTCAACTTATAGTATCTGCCACATAAATTTTAGGACTTTCTGTTTGCCTACGGCTTCATCAGTGTGATGTGTCAGAAAGATCATGAGGTATAGTGAAAAGATCACAGGCCATGATAACAGATAAATGTGCTTCTTTTTTTCCTTTGACAGACCAAATCTGTTCCTGTCTTAGCGTCATTGCCTATGTTCATCTTTTACCCGGAACTCTCTGCCCCTGTGACTTCTCATGGCTCATCCATACTTGTCCTCAAGTTCCAGCCTGAATGTTAGCTCCTCAAACAGGCCTTCCATCTACATGAGTCCCTCTCACCCAGCCTCCCATCATGTCATCCTTTTATTTTCCTTTCTTGTTCTTTGTTGCTGTTGCTTTTGCAGCCTGTACTCCTCTTACCTCTAAATAGAACGGAAATTCCATAACAGCAGGGATTTAGTCTGTCTTATTCAAAGCTGTACCCCTGGAGTCCTGAAGAGAGGCTGACACATGATAATATTTATTTTATTATATATATATAGGGTTTCCTGGTAGCTCAGATGGTAAAGAATCTGCCTGCAAAGTGGGAGACCTGGGTCCAATCCTGGGTTCAGAAGATTCCCGGGAGAAGGGAATGGCTACCCGCTCCAGTATTCTGGCCTGGAGAATTCCACGGACAGAGGAGACTGGCGGAATACAGTCCATGGGGTTGCAAAGAGTCGGACACGACTGAACAACTTTCACTATGTGTACTTATATACATACATATGTAAGTCTGGCTCTAGAGCCTGAGCATGCTAAATACAGTAGGTTAATTTTTGGATACATGAGCGCATGGACGTCTTTGAGTCATCTCATCGGCCCTCTCTGTTATATTTAACACTCCTAATTATCTCTTTCTCTCTCTCCTCACAGGCTTCTCTCCTCAATCCCCTTGTCCCCTCCCTTTACATCCTCGTGTTCCATAGACTTCCATCCTGTGTCAGCTGCTCTTTTTACCACATGCTCTCCTTGGGTTTTATTCAGCATCATGATTGAATGCCCGTTTTTGTGCTGACAAGTCTCAGATCTACCATCGATTTCTAGTGCTGATTCTCCAAGGGGGACAGAACTAAATGTTCTTGGCTTCCTGGATGTCACCATTTGAGCATCCTTTATGCATCTCAAACTCAAAAAACACAAAGCTGATTTCCTCTGCTATGTGTAATCGAGTTAGTATCAGCCAGTCTGTGGGAGGGTGCCATTTCATCTTCCTCCCCAAATAAAATCTGCTCCTTCTCCACATCCCCCATCTCAGTCAACATCACCACTGTTTAGCCAGTCTTCAGGAACAACAGCCTGGAATTCACTTTAGAATTTGCCCCCCTCTTCTCATAGCCAATCTATGACCAACTCCTGTGGGTTCTACTTAAATAGTTCTCTAGTCCTTCCTTTCTTTTTATTCCTGCTCCCCGACAGGATTTCTGCATTTCCTTCCAAGAATATATACTGCAATAGTGTCCTAACTACTCCACCTGTCTCTGGTCTTGCTCCCTCAAATCTGCTTCTGAATATCGCTGGTGTGATCGAACTACAGTAAAATTTTGTTTGCTCTAAGCTACAGTCTGCAGTGGCTCTGCCATTCATTGCCCTCAGGATAAAGTCCCCACCTGTTAAAAATCAACCTTGACCTGGCCCTCGCCCACATCCCAAATCTACTTCAAGCCCCTTCCCTACTCCCAACCTTCACCATCATCTATGCTGCAGAAATGACCAGCTGGGGGCTTCCCTGGTGGCTCAGTGGTTGAGAATCCACCTCCAGTGCAGGAAACATTGGTTTGATCCCTGGTCTGGGAAGCTCCCACACGCCATGGGGCAACCGACCTGTGCCACAAACATGAGCCCACATGCTGCGACTGCTGAAGGCCCTGGACCCAGAGCCTGTGGTCCACAGCAAGAGAAGCCGCTGCAACGAGGGGCCACCACAATGAGAAGCCTGTGCACCACAGCAAAGAGCAGCCCCAGCTTACCCCAACTAGAGAAAGCTGCACCCAGCAACAAAGACCCAGCACTGCACAAACGAAAATACTTAACTCAACTCAAAACAAATGGCCAGCTGGCTATTCACTGCTGTTCCCCACCAAAGCCCACATTTAAAGGCCTGTTTTGCTCCTTGTGGAGTAGGGATCAGGGAGTCAGTCAACTGGAGAGGAAAGGAAACGTTATGGTAGGGTAGCTTTTCAGCCCCCTACTTTCTCCTTGGAGCCCAGCTGCAGTCCTGCCATTTCCCTTCTCCAGACCCTCCAAGAGCTTTATAATTCAGTTCCTTTACTCACTTCTGGCTCAAGTTGTGTCTGCTGTTTGAAACCAAAAGAGTTTCAACAAACGCACTGATGAACTGAAAGAAAAGGCATCTGTTTACATAAGATGGTTTGCATGAGAGGAAGGAAAGAGCCCCGGCACAGGAAGAGGGAGAGGACTGGGGAGGCTGGCCCAGCTAGCCCGGGGATGCGTGTCTGAGCAGTGAGTGCAGCGGGAGAAGCTGCGAACAGATGATGCAGACTCTATTTCACAGAGCCTCCCTCCTGCAGAGGCACCGCTCGGGTCCAAGTGGCCAAGCACCACCCAGGGCAGAGCCTTCTCCATCTTCTGTAAGGGATGCAGCCGGAGAAGGCAATGGCACCTCACCCCAGCACTCTTGCCTGGAAAATCCCATGGGCGGAGGAGCCTGGTGGGCCGCAGTCCATGGGGTCGCTGAGAGTTGGACGCGACTGAGCGACTTCACTTTCACTTTTCACTTTTATGCATTGGAGAAGGAAATGGCAACCCACTCCAGTGTTCTTGCCTGGAGAATCCCAGGGACAGGGAAACCTCATGGGCTGCCGTCTATGGGGTCGCACAGAGTCGGACACGACTGAAGTGATTTAGCAGCAGCAGTAGCAGCAAGGGATGCAGCTGGGGTACATTTAGGGCTCAAGGGAACATGCAGCTACTCTGGCATCTCCAGGACGGCTGTCTGGGTATCACAGAAGAGATGGTATTCCTGGCACAGTCCTCAGCGTCATCACCTTGGACACTAGCAGCATGGGCACAGAAATGCACCCTCCCCAGATGGCTCAGTGGGCAACAGATACCTTTGAGGGGAGGTGATCAGGGCACAGGAAGAAGACGTCACGAATGTCCCTCGGTAACAGCAGTAGACAGACTGGTTTGTAATACAACCACTGGGAAATCACAAAAATAACTGAACGAGACTTGAATGGGGACACTCAGGGCTCTGAAACTTGAAGATGTGAGATGGATTCAGCAAAATGTGGGTTATCACCATTAGTGGGCCCCCACCGCGACCCCCAGGCCAGGGAAATCTGAGGAAATTGAAGGTCATGGTATTAGATCTACTTTAAAATGGTTTTAAATGAAGGAATAAAATAACCCTAGGAAAACTAAGTTGGAATTATCTATGGGATTTTCCTTCAAAGCCTTGTCTAGAACTCACAAGATGCTTATGAAATGTCATCCACTAAAAGAAATAGTTTATAATTAAGTATGCTAAGATTTTCCTACTAACTCAACAAAGTAGAAGAGGACAATAGAAAGCTTGTATTCCAGGGTTACAAGTCTGAATGTCTCCTTTATAAAATTAGGATCTCTGGGTAGTTAGCCACAGAGATCTTGTCAATTATTCTTGATCTCATTTGGGAAAGAAGTAGAAAGACATTTTTATAACCTTACTTTTAGTTCTGCATTTCACATGGAGTGCTTGACCCAATTGTGAAATGACACATTTTCCACAGCCTGGTTGGGATAAACCTGACTGAACATATAGCAAATCAATTCACCCATGGAATGGATGGATGTCAACCTAGCCTTAAGAGAAACTTTCTCTCTAAAGAAACCTTGAGCTAAATTGATACTTAATACACTTTCCGATCTTTGGTTCTCTTTCATTCTTATAAGTGATAATACTGAGTTTCAAATTGAAGTTGATGAGTTATAAAAACCCTCATTGATAACATCCTAACTATGTTTACAGACATTTTTATAACACTCAGGAGACATAAAATGCAGGATCATTAGTTCATTGGAAGATGAAGACTTGGGAATTAAAATGTTTCTCAAACATAAATTTTCTAGTAAATGAAATCCAGAAATCAAACTTCCTATGTGACAAGAATCATGCAAAGCAATTAATAAAACCTTCTGAGACAGATGTCACTTTTCCCCTCTTTCACAGATGAAGAAACAGAAGCTTGGGAATTCTCTGGTATTCCAGTGGCTAACACTCCAGGCTTCCAATGCAAGCTGGCTGCATTTGACCTCTGGTCAGGCAACTAGAACCCACATGCACAGCTGAAAGTTCACATGCCACAACAGAAGATTCCATGGGCTGAACTAAAAGATCCTGCATGCCTGAACTAACACCTGTGCAAGGAAATAAGTAAATAGAAATAATTTTTTAAAATGAGAAGGAAAGAAACAGAAGTTTGGAGAACTTAAGTAACTTGCCTAAGAACCCACAGCTAGTAAGAGCCAGGCAGAGATTTAAGACAAACTGACTAGAGAGACCAGATGTGATATTGGAATAAGTACACAGTGTCCCGACTTCTGCCAGCTTTCGTTAGCCAGTATGTGTACCTTTGGATTGTTTTGGTGCCAACTCTGATCCCATCTGTATGCAACCTTATCCTTCAAGCATGTAACCACTTCTCTAGGAAGTCTAACTGACCTAGGATGAGTTAGTGTCTTCACTATGGAGTTTTCATTTTGACATGACCAAGTAATTCCTTAATTTTCAGCAGACACTGGCTGGGTCCTGAGTGTCCTAAATTAACTCATTTCTGGCACTATCCACCTGGAGATAGCATGAGATTCTACAGGTCAAGGGCTTAGTCAAAAACACTCCCTCTTCCCTACCCGCCAGCTTCAGATGCCAATCACAAGTTCGATTGTCACCCGAGCTTCTGATTTACTAGCTAGAGATCACAGGTTCCTGTGACCGAATTCTTGGGTTTGATTAGCTTCCTAGAGCAACTCACGTAAGCATTTTACCTGCTAGATTACTGGCTTATTCGGAAAGGATATAACCCAGGAAAAGCCCATGGAAAAGATTCATAGGGCAAGAGATGTGGGAAGGGGCTCAGTCTCCTAGCCTCTCCTTGTGATCACTGATCTGGAAACTCCAAATCCCATCCTTCTGGCTCTTCTGTTTGTTTGTTTGCCACACTGCATGGCCTGTGGGATCCTGGTTCTTCAAGCAGCGATTCAACCCAGGCTGCAGCAGTGATCGCGCCTTGTCCTTTTGGTTTCTATGGAGGCTTCACTCCATAGGCACGCTTGATGAAATCTTTGACCACTGGAGACCAATCCAGCCTCCAGCTCCTCTCTCCTGCCCAGAGGCAGGGGGAGAGAGAGGGACTGAAAGCCCTTTTCTTCAGAGGAGGGGTTAGATGCCTGAAAGGTAAGACCGCGTACAGATGGGTTCAGAGTGGATACCAAAATAGTCCCAGCAGCTGTGGTCCATTCCCCTGGCAACCGCCGTCCATCCTTAGGTGCTTTCCAAAAGTCACTTCATTAAGATAAACTCATGTGTGGCTCAAAAGAGTTTGTTGTGAATATTGAGACACCTTTATCACTTACAGAAGTCCAAGGGTTTTAGGAGCTCAGTGCCAGAAAGGAAGACAAAGACCCAATATATATTTATTATAAATCACAGCTTTCATGTTTAAGTGGTGGGAATATTAACTGGTAAAACTCCTCAAATGCACCTACTACATCTCAGTGAGTTTTTTTATAATTAAGACTTGAAAAATAACCAAAAATATTAGGGACTCACAAGGCAGAGGATTACCAGTATCGATGACCTACAATGTGCCAAGAAGTGAAAGTGAAAGTCGCTCAGTCATGTACGACTCTTTGTGACCCCATGGACTATGCAGTCCATGGAATTCTCCAGGTCAGAATACTGGAGTGCGTAGCCTTTCCTGTCTCCAGGGGATCTTCCCAACACAGGGATCAAACCCAGGTCTCCCATATTGCAGGCAGATTCTTTACCAGCTGAGCCACAAGGGAAGCCCATTATGGCAAGTACTGTGCTGAGTTCTAAATGCATTACCTCATTTATGTTTGTAACAACACAAGAACTAACTGTAACAACACAAGAACAAAGACTATCAAAGGGTCAGTTAGAACAATCAACAGTGTTAAAGAACAATGACAATGCAAGCTATTAGAAGACTTCAATAGCTTAAGAGGGGACAGGATAGGAAGATGGTCCTTGGGAAGAGCCTCAAACAAATGGATTTAAATTCTTCTTAATTTATATTTTGAATGGGCATTATATGCAAAATTCAAAAGGTACAAAGAAAGTCTTTTGACTATTTTATCTAATCAAAATAGTTTATTGATTGGGACCATAAACCTTTTTGTCTCAAGAATTTTAAAATGGACATTTGATATTTGTGTCTACTCCACATCTTTTCTTTGTAGTTTTTATACTGTGAATTCTCCTTTCCATAGATTAAAAAAAAAAGAAGAAAAAGATAACACATATCCTGGAACCCTTTGCTGCTAGGATATAGACATGTGACTATATTCCAATAAACCCCAAACCTAAGTAAGACTGGAAATACAAGCAGGAAAATTACACATTATTCTCCTGGTAAGTATGGCCCTGGGGCATTTGCCTTTCTGCAGGAACTGCAGAGGGTCCAGGCTTTATAGATGTTGAGCATCCCCTGCCTGGCAGCCACAGCAGGGTTTCTGCTAGAACATTCTGACGGTGTGTTCAGACATTTGGGATGTCGCTGGACATTTCTCCTGGATGCTTTGCTTCTGACTGTTTGACATGCAGGCTTTGTTGTTGGCCTTCCCAGAAATTCTAGTTAATACCATGTAATGAAGTTCTACTGAAACTAGATAGAACAGATTCTTTCTTTGAAAGAGATCACAAGGTACTGGGAACCTGGGATAGATTAGATGACCTGGTTGGCTAAGAAAGCAGTAAGAGGACTTCCCTGGTGGCTCAGTGGTAAAGAATCTGCTTGCCAGTGCAGGAGACACAGTTCAGCCCCCTGGTCCAGGAAGATCCCATATACTGCAGAGCAACTAAGCCTGTGCACAGCAACTGTTGAACCTGTGCTCCAGAGCCCGAGAGCCATAACTACTGAGCCCACGCACTGCAGCTCTGAAGCCGACACACACTAGAGCCAGGGCTCCACACTAGGAGAAGCCTGCACACCACTGGAAGCAAGCCCCTGCTTGCCGCAGCCAGAGAAAAGCCTGCACAGTCACAAAGACCCAGCACGGTCAAGAGTAAACAAATAAAATAATTTAAAAAAATAAAGCAGTAAGGATGGGATGCAGGTAAAACAGTGGCACCCAGTGGTAAAAGAGTCATGAAAACTATTGCAATACAAGTTAGGATGATGCTGTTTCTTCCTCAGTTGAGACAGACACATCACTAGATTAAATCTCAGGATGCCACAGTTAGAGTGAGGCCGGCCCCTATTCCCCAGTCTCTCCACTATAAGGCAGGATTTATAGGGCTGAAAAAATTGCCCCATATCTCCTGGGCTTCTCAGAGAAATCAAGAATGTGAACAGGGCTCAGATTATTTGGAGAAAATGGCTGAGAAGATCTTTTTTGAAGAGGTTTCAGCTCTAAGTCTTTTCTCCTTTGGACAAGGGTGGAAGGTGCTTGGTGTTATCTCCCAATCTCAAGCCTGGTGAAAGAAATTTCCAGTAGACCACTGAGTAAGTTGCAGCAGCCTCCTGCAGCTGGAAGACACGGAAGACACGGGTCTAATGACCAAGAAAGTGTGATCTGGTCATGGCATGAAGTCCAGTTTCTCCAGCAAAATGTTGAATCTTAAGAAGGGCTGGTTAAGTGCTCTGGATAGAACAGACCCAGGAGGGTCTGTTGGAGGCTCAGCTGGAATCATCGGGCACTCTCAGAGCTTGCTGGGGCCAAGGGAGGAGATTTCCCATGACCACTTGCGGGTTGCACAGGAGAAAGCCTTGGATCCTAACAATAGGTCTTTTTAGACAGATCTTGACAATCAAAGCTGAGCATGTACTGTTGGATTCCAGGGGCTAAGGAAAGAGTTGAAAGGAACCACCCAGAACAGAGATTTGTCCTACTGAGGGAATTGCAGGAGAGGACTGCAGGGAGGGTCCAAAATCCCTAGGCCAGTACGCTGAGGGAAGAATCCTCCTGAGCCAAACTATGACCCCCTGGGGGTCACCAGCTTTAATCATCTCCAAGGCCCAGAGAACATGAAGCCACAGATCAAGTCATAACTCACTGGCCTCTTTCCCTCTCATCTTATCCTATCTTCAATCTGAGAGAAAAAGAAAACGATAGCTAGCAGGTGGAGGTGAAGGCCATTGGGGAGAGCAAGAGAAGCTGTTAGAAGTTTCATCCAGGGGGAGAGGAAGATCACCTCTCCTCCTCCACCCCTGAATGAAATTGAAAGAGTTGGCGGTAAACATAAAAGTGCATTTTGATTATACCATGAATTATGTTCACACTGGGGCTTCCCAGGCGGCTTAGTGGTAAAGAACCAGCATGTCAATGCAGGAGACACAGGTTTGAACCCTGGGTTGGGAAGATCCCTTGGAGTAGGCAAAGGCACCCCACTCCAGTACTCTTGCCTGGGAAATCCCATGGGTAGAGGAGCCTGGTGGGCTACAGTCCATGGGGCCACAAAGAGTCAGACATGACTCAGCACAAGCACAAACACACACACACGCCCCCAGTGGCAAAACTACTGTTGCACAGAATGAAATGTCAGTGAAAGCAGGGCTCTGGTGGGTGGAGAAGGAAGGCATATAAAGGCTCTCAGGTGAGAAGTTCCATCTAATCACAGAAAAAAAAATTAAAGGAAAAAAAAAATCCATGGGCTTAAGAGTTTAATTCACACTTCAGAGCATGGTCAGTGAATGAGAAAGGTTCTATGACCTCCCTAAAATGCTCTTTCATCTCATGAAGGCACAGAGCTAATGAAGCTGAAAAGTCAGAGGCACAGACAGAGCCTGAAGATCGATGGATTATAAAACAGACTGAATTCACAGTCTCACCAGGTCTTTCAGGACATTTTTTGGGAAAAGTGACTCTTGCCCTGAGTATTGGAATGGACATATTTTGGAGGTGTCAGATAGCCCCTAAAATCTAAAGTTCCAGACCAGAACTCCCTGGATCAACAAAAACAGCCCCTGCTCCCATTCTGATGAGGCTGGTCCTGTCCTGTTCAAAGACACCAACTTCACTTGGTGGTGACCTTGCAAGGTGATGTCCTCACAGTCCACCCCTACCTCTGCTCACTGATTCCAGACCCACAGTTAAAGTCCGATTCTAGCATGCCCTGAAATCAAAATCAGACCTGGGCAGAGCAGGCTGGCACACCGAAAGCACTGCAGGATGATGGGAAAGTATTCTGACATTGTTAGGAAGAGAAGGCCATCAGTTTAGACTGGATCGATTTCATCTTATAGGTGCCCTCACCAAAAAGTTCTGGATTCAATGTGCTAGATTAAACAATCAGAGGAGGGGTCAGTTTCTTGCCTGGTCATCTGAGACTGAGTCTCAGTGGCAGCCTGCGCATGTGAAGTTCAGATGCCACTCATTCCTTGATGGAATGTACACCCTAAGTTATCTCATTAGTAAAGATACAGGTGTGCTCAGAAGGGCTTCCTTATGAATAACGAAAGACTATCATATCACTCAGGAAACTCCAAGGGTTTTAGGAGCTCTGTGCCAGGAGCCAGGAATGAAAACCAAATATATATATTCCTTAACATAAGTCATAATATCACTTATATGTACCCCAATGTTTATAGCAGCATTATTTACAATTGCCAAGATGTGGAAGCAACCTAAGCGTTTATCAAGAGATGAATGGATAAAGAAGATGTGGTATACATACAACAGAAAACTACTTACCCATAAAAAAAAAAAAAAGAAATTTTGCCATCTGCAGCAACAGGGATGGACCTGGAGGGTATTATGCTAAGTGAAGTAAGTCTGACAAAGAAAAACAAATACTGTGAGGTATCACTTATATATGGAATCTAAAAATGAAAGTAGTGACAAAAAGGAAACAGACTCACAGAGAAAGAGAACGAACTAGGGTTACCAGAGGGGAGTGGTGGGGTGGGCAAGACAAGAATAGGAGATCAAGAGGTACAAACTATTATGTATTAAAAAAATCAGCTACTGGTGTATATTGTACAATACAGGCTGCTGCTGCTGCTGCTAAGTCACTTCAGTCGTGTCCGACTCTGTGCGACCCCAGAGACGGCAGCCCAAGAGGCTCCCCTGTCCCTGGGATTCTCCAGGCAAGAACACTGGAGTGGGTTGCCATTTCCTTCTCCAATGTGTGAAGTGAAGTTGCTCAGCCATGCCCAACTCTTTGCGACCCCATGGACTGCAGCCCACCAGGCTCCTCCATCCACGGGACTTTCCAGGCAAGAGTACTGGAGTGGGGTTCCATTGCCTTCTCTCTTAGGTAGCCAATATTTTATATAAATGGAGTATAATCTTTAAAACTGTAAATCACTATGCTACACACCAGAGAAGGCATCTCCCAAAGTTTGCCCAAGTTCATCTCCATTGCACCAGTGATGCCATCCAGTCATCTCATCCTCTGACACCTTCTTCTTCTGCCCTCCATCTTTCCCAGCATCAGGGACTTTCCCAATTAGTTGGCTGTTCACATCAGATGACCAAAAATACATCAACTATACCTCAATTTAAAAAACTCACAATATCAGAGTTATCCATTTCATTAGATTGTAAGGTCCATGAACATCCACTTTTTCTTCTTCACCACAGTATCCCCAGAACTGGTGCAGGGTTCTCTGTACATGGGATTTTCTCCATAAATGCTGGAATAAATGACTCACTGGTTTTTAATATGATAACTGTGTTTTCAATTATCTATTGCTAGATAACAAACTGCTTCAAAGTTAGAAACTTAGAACAGCACGCAGTTATCACCTCATGGTTCTTGTGAGTCTGGAGTCCAGGCGAGACTGTTGGGTCTCTCCTCCAGGGCCTCATCTGAAAGCTGCAGTCACCGTCCTGGGCTGCAATATTAGCTCAAGATTTGACTGGCAGATGATCCACTTACAAACTCACATGACTGTTGGAAGAATTCAGCTTCTTGAGGACTGTGAGGCTGAGGACTGCCTCAGCCCCGACTGTCAGCGGGAAGTTACCCTTAGTTTCTGCCATGTGGGCCTCTCCACAGGGAGGCTCATCACATAGTCACTTGTTTCCTCAAAGCCAGCAAGGAAGAGAGTCTATTAGTATGAGGGACATTAAAACCTTATGTAATAAACTGATATGCATGTAACCACACACATTCCATTACCTATTGATCAGAAACAAATCTCAGGACCCACTCACACTCAAAGGGAGAGAATTACACAATATCATGGATACCAGGAGGCAAAAGTCTTTGGGGCCACCTTACTGCCTGTCTGCCTCAGTGATGCTCAACTGTAAATCACTATGCTACACACCAGAGAAGGCATCTCCCAAAGTTTGCCCAAGTTCATCTCCATTGCACCAGTGATGCCATCCAGTCATCTCATCCTCTGACACCTTCTTCTTCTGCCCTCCATCTTTCCCAGCATCAGGGACTTTCCCAATTAGTTGGCTGTTCACATCAGATGACCAAAAATACATCAACTATACCTCAATTTAAAAAACTCACAATATCAGAGTTATCCATTTCATTAGATTGTAAGGTCCATGAACATCCACTTTTCTTCTTCACCACAGTATCCCCAGAACTGGTGCAGGGTTCTCTGTACATGGGATTTTCTCCATAAATGCTGGAATAAATGACTCACTGGTTTTTAATATGATAACTGTGTTTTCAATTATCTATTGCTAGATAACAAACTGCTTCAAAGTTAGAAACTTAGAACAGCACGCAGTTATCACCTCATGGTTCTTGTGAGTCTGGAGTCCAGGCGAGACTGTTGGGTCTCTCCTCCAGGGCCTCATCTGAAAGCTGCAGTCACCGTCCTGGGCTGCAATATTAGCTCAAGATTTGACTGGCAGATGATCCACTTACAAACTCACATGACTGTTGGAAGAATTCAGCTTCTTGAGGATTGTGAGGCTGAGGACTGCCTCAGCCCCGACTGTCAGCGGGAAGTTACCCTTAGTTTCTGCCATGTGGGCCTCTCCACAGGGAGGCTCATCACATAGTCACTTGTTTCCTCAAAGCCAGCAAGGAAGAGAGTCTATTAGTATGAGGGACATTAAAACCTTATGTAATAAACTGATATGCATGTAACCACACACATTCCATTACCTATTGATCAGAAACAAATCTCAGGACCCACTCACACTCAAAGGGAGAGAATTACACAATATCATGGATACCAGGAGGCAAAAGTCTTTGGGGCCACCTTACTGCCTGTCTGCCTCAGTGATGCTCCAGATACCCTTATTGAATCAGCTAAGCTGTAGCCATTCTCTAAAGAAGGTTGGACAGTTAATGTCTGTGAAATGCCAGAGGGTCCTCATTAGCTCAGCCTTCATTACTCAAGTCCCAGCCATTGTCAGGTTATATAGGGAAGCAAAGGCCATTTTAAGATAAAAATATTCACTAATATCAAATTAGCTCCCATTTGAAAAACATTTCGTCTCTTAATGCTAGGATATGTCCTCTTAGATCACATTTTGACAGAGTACCTCCTGCTAATTGTGTGAGTCTGCAATGCAAATACAATCAAAACCAATTGCATGGGCACTTCAAAAGAAAATTATTTGAATTCAGAGGCTTTGGAGAGGCCCTTGGGAAAACCAATGGATCCCTAAAATAACTTTGTAAGAATATTCTTATTTGGACCACGTTGGGAAATTTGATCATGAAATATTATGTGTCCTGCTGCCATACCAGTTTTGGAGAAATATTATGAAAAACTATCAGCAAAATATTCCTTTTTCTTATGCTAAGAAAACTGCTTAGATGCAAAATAATTAAGTAAACTAACCTTAAATATAGGAGAAAATAACATAGTCCCATAATTTTATTTTTTTACTTACTATAACCTTGAGTCTTTTGTGGCCTGGGTTCAAATCCTAGTTATATTAATTACTAGCTGTAAGATAGGCAAGTTAATATTTCTGTGCCTCAGACCACATGTCTATTACATGGAGATGCTAGTAATAATACCTGAATCACCTAGTTCTTCATTTGACCCTAATGACAACACAGGGAGGCCAATGTTAAGGCAGGTGCTCTTGACGGAGTTAATGACTGTGATTGGGGTAAGGTGACCAGATATCCCGTTTTTTACCTTCAAAATGCTGGGCCTCCACAGCATAAATCATAGAGGCCAACTAATGAAGGTCAGGGGAATCTGCAAGTTCAGGATAACTTCCTCATCGAATAGGTTTTTTAAAAATTCCATACAACGTGAATCCACCAAAAACAAAGACCAGATGATATACTGCACTTCATAAGATATAAGAGCATTTAAGTAACTTTCCAAAGGTCAGTAGATGAAAAGTGATGGATTCAAAGCCCTGTGTAACTAACTGCAAAGCCCACTTTGATGCTTTTTCCCCATAACTTTCTCTGTGCACACCCCTGTGGATAGGAGGATGAGTAGCAGGGAGGAGTGGGCCAGACTGGGAGAAACACCCAGTGCTCAGATCCATAGCCAGCCCCAGAAAATCACCAGCCTCGCTTCCCCACTCCCTCTTCTTCAACAAACCCTTCATTGCTTAGCTCTCCCCTCCCTCCTCGACAGCTCTTATGTTCCTCCAGGCTGCTGCTTAAGAAGGTTTTTTGAACAGTGCCCTTGAGATCTCAGGAAAAGAGAAACAATCTAAATCAAAAAAGCAAATAAACATTGAACCATCTTCCAGCTGTTCTGTCTGAATAGAGAGAGGAACCTAAAGCAAGGCCCAGGAGTGTTAAGAGTTTATTTTCAAAGCACAGCTCAGAGAGTGCTCATGCTTAATAAACCAATGGAGTGAGACAGAATGTAGAGACTGGGGAAAGGGTCACTGCTTGACAGATCAGTGCCACAAACATAAACAGCCGAGTCTACACACACACAAATGCAGATTGAGGTGCTGCTTGAGGCTAGGAAGCATCAACTGTATCTTTGGAACTTGTGGTTCCAAGCACAAAGCCTGGCTTTCCCACTTGCTAGTCACAGCATCTCTACTTCTTCATATGTGAGGAAGAGAATAATCAAAATCCTTAGAGATCAAGTTGGGAATGGCAAAGAAAATGAAATGCTGGGTTCCAAGTGGTATTGCCTTGGAAAATAATCATTGTGAGGGAAGGAAAGTATTAGTTCATAGCTGGTGCTGGATACAGTCTGAAGAGTGAAATGAATTCATTCCATTGTGGAAATATTTAACTGAAACAAAAAGGACTGTAGATAACATGCTACATGGTATTTAATGATAAGGTCTGAGAGCCAAATCTCATGAACAAAAGTACTCAGAGAATTCCATACCCTGAGGTTATATTATCATCTCAGTACAATGATGAAAGAGGATTAGTGAATATTCACACCCCAGAAACCTCAAAAACAAGGAACAATAAATATCATCCAGGTGGGTCAAATATCTTAAATTTAAATTTTCTTATCCCCAATAGTCCTGCTTAATACAGTTTATATATATATATATATATATATATATATACATATTCACAGCATCTCTACTTCTTCATATGTGAGGAAGAGAATAATCAAAATCCTTAGAGATCAAGTCAGGAATGGCATATATACATATTCACACACATATATAGTGGTTTTTTCAGATGTTAATAGAAATCTTAAAGACATATATTTAACCAATCAAGAGAAATCTCATCTTGTTTTTGTTTTAGTCACTCAGCTATGTCTGACTCTTGTGACCGCGTGGCCTGTAGCCTGCTCTACAGGCAGGCTCCTCTATCCATGGGATTTCCCAGACAAGTATACTACAGAGGGTGGCCCTTTTCTTCTCCAGAGGATCTTTCTAACCCAGGGATTGAACCTGTGTCTCCTGTACTACAGGTGGATTCTTTACCACTGAGCATATATATCATAAAAAGATATCTCAAAGAAGGTTATGATTGATTCGCTGATTGATTGGCTGATGGGAGAGTTCAGGTACATTATCTCCAATCATCATAAAAGCTCCCAGTATGCTTTACAGAAGGGAAAACCGAGGCTCAAAATATCTAAAATTATCCAACTGATAGAGACGTGCTTAGTTTCAAAGCTTCTGTTCTCAGACCACAGCTTCCTGGCTGGAAGAAGGAAGGGAATGAGCAGAGATTCTGGTGGAAAACTAGAGGCTGGCCAGGGAGGAGGCCACTAGGCCCTGGATCTGGTGGGATAGGTTTATGTGGTCAAGCGCATGAGAAAGCAAAAGCTAGGCCACTCTGTGCTGTTAGTGGGTCATAATATGAATAACTGGCTGAATAGTCCAAGTGTGGACTGTTATCAGTAAAATGGCTAGCCTACAGGAAGGTGTTTCTTTTAACCACCCCAGTTTACCCCAATCCCCCAGTGAGAACAGACTGCAGGCTCACATCAGGACCTACTGAATGAGTTAGGACATTCTCTGAGTGAGTCTTGCTGACATCAGGAACTACTAAACACTGCCCATAGTTCCAAGTGTTACACATTTTTGCCACTAATACTTGTGCATGAATTAGCTTGTTAAGGAAATAAGCAAACTAATGATTCCTAAGACCAGAAGAAAAGAGGTTCAGATGAATAAGTTTTGTAAAGGAAAGGGACTGTGATTGGGAAGAAGCAGAGGGTAGAACCAAAGTGGGTAGAACCAGAGCGAGAGTTGGATGGAGGTCAGGGGGACGGAAGGCCCTGAAATAATAAAAGGGATTCAAGGAAGAAAGCTCAGAGGACACAGATGAGATCTCAGTTCTTTCCAAACCTTATTGTTGTCCATGAAATTGAGCCATCCATGGGCAGCTATCCCTTCCTACCTTAGCTAGGGGCCCCTGGGATGGGTCTGCTGCTGCTGCTGCTGCTGCTGCTGCTAAGTCGCGTCAGTCGTGTCCAACTCTGTGTGACCCCATAGACGGAAGCCCACCAGGCTCCTCTGTCCCTGGGATTCTCCAGGCAAGAACACTGGAGTAGGTTGCCACTTCCTTCTCCAATGCATGAAAGTGAAAAGTGAAAGTGAAGTCGCTCAGTCATGTCCAACTCTTAGCAACCCCATGGACTATAGCCTACGAGGCTCCTCCGTCCATGGGATTTTCCAGGCAAGAGTACTGGAGTGGGGTGCCATTGCCTTCTCCGGGGATGGCTCTGCGGTCATAGGCAAATATCTCTGTTTTTCTGTCTCATATGAATAGTTCTGTCTCAGATGAATAATTCTATCTCCGATGATAGCACAGTATAATGGATAGAGGAAAGGCTTAGCACTTTGGAGCTAGTGTTGGAGATGAATGCTGCCTCTTTCACCTAATGGCTTAGAAATTACTCACCTTCCGTGAGAGTCAAGTTCCTCATCTATACAAAAGTTCATAGCAATTTATTAAGGTAACACCATATGCCGTGCAATACTTGTTAGGTAAGCAGGTAATACCTACTAAGGTAACACCTCAGCACACAGTCTCATGTTCTACAGATGAGTGCTTCCTTCCCTCATCTATAACTCTAGTCCTGCACTCTGCTCACCCCAAGCGAGCAGAAGTCGCTGAGTTCACGCATTCCGCTGCCTGGGTCTGAGCCATCCGGGGTCAGCACCTCTCCTTCCCCTGACAGTTTGCTCTCTTTATTTTCCTACTGCCTCTGCTCTGAGGACCTCTGAGGACTTGGCCGACTCCAGAGGGGAAACATAAACCAATTCTGTGTTATCAAGAGGGAAGTTAGGACACAATGAAAAATAAGTGGTTTTTCCAGAAAATATTTGAGAGAAATCCCAAATTGTCAGCCTTTCCCACCATCCGCTCCACTGTTTGAACCACTGCCCTGGACACCAGAAGAAGGCAGCTGGCTATCAGGGACTGAGGTCCACAGGGACTGCTTATCAAGGGCTGGTTGGGGTCAAATTTTCAGGCGTCTCATCTTCTGAAGCCCTCAGAAACTGCCTCTCCTGAGTGACGGCAGCTGCAGCACCAGAGTCATTTTATCCTGAAACAATTGCCAAGCACCAGGCGTACCCAGCCCGTGGCGCTGGAGAGGCATGAGTGACACGCTTCCTCGGATTATCTCCATCCCTTTAGTTCAAGTTCACTTGCTCAGTAAGGAAAAGCATATTGCTAGGTGATAGTAACCTCTGGTATCAGCCTCTGTTTTTAGTCTCCAAGTGAGTGATGAATCAGGTTTTAATCTGACAGTGTGCTCAAAGACATATTAAAGTCAAATTAAATTATAGTGCCTCAGACATCACACACATTTCTAAAGAACAGAGCCAGAAGGCATTATACCTGCCCAGTTTCAACATGCACCCATTATAACCTAAATTATTCTTATTACATATCCCATTATACATCAGAAGGTTAAATGTGACTCTAAGATGAAGCAAGTTTCCTCCAATTTTAATCAAGCCTCCTATATCCCAGTAGTTCATTCCAAAAGCTGCAGATAGAAATGATTTCTCTTGAATATTGTCATTGTGCTGTGAGCTCAGACACTGCTGGTAGAACCAATACTCTCAATTGCTGAGATCTATTTGGAACACTTGTGACATTGGCAGACATTGCCTTGGGCACTGGGGAGACAAGGGTGAACAAGAGCAAGAATTATTCTTGCCCTCGTGGAGCCAGTTTAGGGAGAAGAGAGACAATAACCAAATAATCAAATAAGTAAATGGTTAGAATTGAGTGCTAAAATTATATTACTAAGTCTCTGATTTTATCTCCTCCATCCATCTCTTAGCTCTGCTGTCTTCTATTTCAGCACCTCTCTCTGTATGACTAAGATGGCCACTTGCAGCTCCTGACTACTGTGGTGCTAATGAATGATGATCCTAAAGGAACAACTGTCCCTAGAGCTCCAGCATATCCTGGAGAGGATGCTGATAGGCCTGGACCAGATCACATGTTCCTTCTCCAATGCGATGGAGACCTGGGAAAGGAATATTCTGATTGGCCAGCATAGGTCACATGTGCACTCAGGGTGGTGAAGAGAGGGGTGGTGTTAGTTTCCTTGTACCACATGCGTAAGCAGGATTCCTATGGCATGAGAGACAGTAACTTTCCAAGTTAAAGGATGGTGAGCCAATGAACATTTGTCCATGAAAGTGTCAGAAGGTTGATGTTTAAAGTTAGTCAAGTGAAAGAAGAAAAGAAGCAACAACATAAGTTATGCTTTCTCTACATTCCTTCCTGCTCCTCTAAGGGCCAGGGACTGAAGCATGCAACCGGGTAGAAAGAGAGAGGGCTTCAGGACCAGACAGACATGGGCTCAGATCCTGTCACCATCACTTCTTAGAGGCTGTGTGGCCTTCAGCAAATCATCTAACCCTCTAAAAGAGCTTCTTCACTGGTAGCAAGGGGATAATAGTCCCCTAGGATCGATAGGGAAATGAAATGGTACAGTGTAAACAAGGAGGCACAGCAATGGGACCATTGGAGCTACTTGATGGATGGTGGGTATTTAGAAATCTCCCTGAGGTACCATATTGTGTAACAAATATTGGAGACAGAGAAGGTCCTAATATGGAATGGAGGGAGGGAATGGTGTTTAGAGACAAGAGGAAGAAACCAAATATAAGCTTACATTCATATTTTGAAAGTGCTCTGATGGAAATAAGGTAGGAAAAAAAAAAAAGAGAAAAACAAATACAATAGAGTAATAAGAGTGGAGACTTCCTTTAGATGGAATCGGCCAGGAAGGCCTCCTTGACAAGGTGATACGTGAACTAAGTCCTGAAGGCTGAGAAAGAGATTGGCACACAAGGAATCCAGGGAGTAGGTTCTGGACAGAGGGAACGGCAAGTGCAGAGGCTCAGAAGCAGGATAGGGGTGGGCTTATTCAAGGAACAGAAGGAAAGGTAGTTCAAGTTCTACACTGATTGATATATCTGGCTAAAAATTCTAATAAGATAATTAGGGTTGTTGGGTGGAAAACAGATGGAAAGGGCATGCGTGGGGGCAACCAGTTAGGAGACGATTGCAGTCATGTAGGTAATAAGACTGGAGAAGGCAATGGCACCCCACTCCAGTGTTCTTGCCTGGAAAGTCCCAGGCAAGAATGGATGGAGGAGCCTGGTGGGCTGCAGTCCATGGGGTCACTAAGAGTCGGACATGACTGAGTGACTTCATTTTGACCTTTCACTTTCATGCATTGGAGAAGGAAATGGCAACCCACTCCATTGTTCTTGCCTGGAGGATCCCAGGGACAGGGAAGCCTGGTGGACTGCCGTCCATGGTGTCTCACAGAGTCCAACACGACTTAAGTGACTTAGCAGCAGCAGGAGCAAGTAATAAGACAGTGGGAACCTAGCCTACTCTGATGACAGTGGAGATGGGGATAAATGGCTGGATTAAAGATATATTTTGGTTGTAGAACCAGGAAGACTCAGAGATGGATTTGTATGTGGGAGGTGAAGGAAACGAAATAATTAAGGATAAGTCTTGCCTCTGAGGACTGAGCAACTAACTACTTGGGCAAACTGGGCCATTTAGTGAGCTAGGGACACCTTGGTAAGAGACAGATTTAGGATACTGAGATTGAAGTTGATGACAAATCTGGGTCTTAAGGGAGCAGCCAGGGCTAGGGTACAAATCTGAAACCATAGAACTGGAGGAGATCATCCAGGAAAGAAGGGAGATAAGAAGAGAAGGCAAAAGGTCCTTGCATGAGCCTTGAGACTCACAGAGGAAGAGCCAGCGAGAGAGAGAGGCCACGATCCAAGAGGGAAACCAGAGTCAGAGTCAGGGAAACCAACAGAGGTCAGGAGAGGAAACTATTTCACAAGAAAGGAAGCAGTCAATTTTGGTGAAAACTGTTGAGAGATTAGTAAAATGAGGACAAGGAAATTAGAAACAAGTAAAATTTAAATTTAGAAACAAGTAAAATGAAGCAGGATAAAGGCTAACAGAGTTTTGTCAAGAGAACGTGCTGGTCATAGCAAACACCCTCTTCCACCAACACAAGAGAAGACTCTACACATGGACATCACCAGATGGTCAATACTGAAATCAGACTGATTATATTCTTTGCAGCCAGAGATGGAGAAGCTCTATACAGTCAGCAAAAACAAGACCCAGACTGACTGGCTCAGATCATGAAATTCTCATTGCAAAATTCAGACTTAAATTGAAGTATGTAGGGGAAATCACTAGGCCATTAAGGTATGACCTAAATCAAATCCCTTACAATTATACAGTGGAAGTGACAAATGGATTCAAGAGACTAGATCTGATAGACAGAGTTCCTGAGAACTATGGATGGAGGTTTGTAACCCTGTGTAAGAGTCAGTGATCAAAACTATCCCCAAGAAAAAGAAATGCAAGAAGGCAGAATCGTTCTGAGGAGGCCTTACAAATACCTGAGAAAAGAAGAGAAGTGAAAGGCAAAGGAGAGAAGGAAAGATATACCCATCAGAATGCAGAGTTCCAGAGAATAGTACGGATAGATAAAGTGAACAATGCAAAGAAATAGAGGAAAACAGTAGAATCAGAAACACTAAAGATCTCTTTAAGAAAATTAAAGATACCAAGGGAACATTTCATGCAAAGATGGGTACGATAGAGGACAGAAACGGTATGGACCTAACAGAAGCAGAAGAGATTAAGAAGAGGTGGCAAGAGCTATACAAAAAAGATCTTAATAATCCATATAACCATGATGGTGTGATCACTCATTTAGAGCCAGACAACCTGGAATGAGAAGTCAAGTGGGCCTTAGGAAGCATCACTAAGAACAAGTTAGTGAAGGTGATAGAATTCCAGCTGAGCTATTTCAAATCCTAAAAGATGATGCTGTGAAAGTGCTGTACTCAATATACCAGCAAATTTGGAAAACTCAGCAGTGGCCACAGGACTGGAAAAGGTTAGTTTTCATTTCAATCCCAAAGAAGGGCAATGCCAAAGAATGCTCAAATTACCACACGATTGCACTTATTTCACATGCTAGCAAAGTAATGCTCAAAATCCTTCAAGCTAGATTTCAACAGTATGTGAACCGAGAAGTTCCAGATGTACAAGCTAGATTTAGGAAAAGTGGAGGAATAGAGATAATACTGTCAACATCTGTTGGATCATAGAAAAAGCTAGAGAATTCCAGAGAAACATCTACTTCAGTTTCACTGACTACACTAAAGCCTTTGACTGTGTAGATCATAACAAACTGGAAAATTTTTAAAGAGATGGGAATACCAGACCACCTTATCTGCCTCCTGAGAAACCTGTATGCAGGTCAAGAGGCAACAGTTAGAACAGGACATGGAACAACAGACTGGTTCCAAATTGGGAAAGCAGTACGTCAAGGCTGTATATTGTCACCCTGCTTATTTAACTTATAGGCAGAGTACATTATGCTAAATGCTTGACTGGGTGAAGCACAAGCTGGAATCAAGATTTCGGGGAAGTACATATCGACTTCAGATATGTAGATGACACCATCCTAATAGCAGAAAGCAAAGAAGAATTAAAGAGCCTTTTGTTGAAGGTGAAAGAAGAGACTGAAAAAGCTAGCTTACAACTCAATGTTCAAAAAATGAAGATCATGACATCTAGTTCCATCACTTCATGGCAAATAGACGTGGAAACAATGGAAATAGTGTCAGACTTATTTTGGGGGGCTCCAAAATCACTGCAGATGGTGACTGCAGCCATGAAATTAAAAGGCACTTGCTCCTTGGAAGAAAAGCTATGACAAACCTAGACAGCACATTAAAAAGCAGAGACATTACTTTGCCGACAAAGGTCTGTCTAGTCAAAGCTCTGGTTTTTCCAGTGGTCATGTATGGATGTGAGAGCTGGACAATAAAAAAGACTAAGAGCTGAAGAATTGATGCTTTTGAACTGTGGTGTTGGAGAAGATTCTTGAGAGTCCTTTGGACAGCAAGGAGATCCAACCAGTCAGTCCTGAAGGAAATCAACAGTGAATAACTATTGGAAGGACTGATGCTGAAGCTGAAGCTCCAATCCTTTGGCCACCTGATGAGAAGAGTCAACTCACTGGAAAAGACCCTGATGCTGGAACAGACTGAAGGCAGGAGAAGGGGTTGATAGAGGATGAGATGGTTGGATGGCATCCCTGACTCAATGGACATGATTTTGAGTAAACTCTGGGAGATGGTGAAGGACAGGGAAGCCTAGCGTGCTGCAGTCCATGGGGTCAGAAAGAGTCGGACATGACTGAGGAACTGAACGATGACAAATAAACAGAAGTCTTCCCTTTACAGTGGTGCTCTCAAATTCATCTTTCTAAAACATATCTGATGATGTTACTCCCCTGATTACAAAATTCAGTAGCTCATCACTAAAGCCTTAGCAGGGCACATGGGCCCCGTCCTTCCCAGCAAGGCCTCCATCTGCTCTCATCCACTCCCTACTTCTCTGCCTGTGCTTCCTTTGAGCAGCAAACCAGATAGTCCTGCCTCTCTGGGAAGCCCCTGCTCTTTGGGTCTTTGGACACAGTTTCTCAAGATCTGCCCTGCCTGCACTGCCTTTCCCTTGCTCCTGGCGGATGCTATACCCTGATTCCATGTCAGTGTTGCTGGAGCCACAAATCCCTTCCTTAGCTAATACAGCACTTCTCGGGTTGTGTTAGAATTGTTTTCCTTTTTATTGCACCCACTAGACTATGAGTGAGATCCTTTACAGCTGGGAATTTGTTTTGTTCATCTCTGCACTCAGCACAATACCTAATGCACAGTAGCTGCCTACTAGGTATTTGTTGACTAAGTTTCCTAAAGACAAATAGAAGTTTTAACTGCTCTTTAAAAAAGCAATGTTAAAATAAATCTCTTGAACCTCAATGCATATACAAGTTCCCCTCACTCAAAACATCATCTTACAGGGTACAGAAATGTGACCACCCCTATTATCACTTGAACTGTGTTCTCCACCCCTTACTGAAGTCTTAACCCTCAGTACCTCAAAATGGGACCTGAGTTGGAAATAGGGTCTTTACAGAGGTAATTAGGTGGCGGGGGAGTGAGTCCAATATACCTAGTATCCTTACAAAAAAGGAAAATTGGGACATGGAGGCAGACACACCCAGAGGGAAGACCATGGGAAGACAGGGAGAATGCTACGTGAAGACAGAGGATTAGAGTGATGTGTCTACAGGACAAGGAATGTCTGCAGCCACCAGAAGCCAGGAAAGGGGTCTGGAAGTGTTCCTTCCTCAGCACCTTCAGAGGGAGCGTGAGCCTGCTGACACTTTGATTTTGAACATCTGGCCTCTGGAACTGAGAAAGTAAATTTCTTTCATTTTAAGCCACGAAGTTTTTGCTGTGTTGCTTTGGAAACTCTAGGAAGTTATCAGCAGTATATCCCCTGACATGCAGGAACCCCCAAATGTATTTTCTTTCTTCTGTCCCTTTGGCACTCCATAAGTTGAACACAACCCATTATGCTGAAAATGTTTAAAATACAGAAAAAAAAGTCACTCTCCTCAATTTTGCCTAACAGAGAATGAAGAATCCCCAAAGATCTGAGTTTAATCAGATTTAAATTAATCTACATTCTGTATTTGTAGTAATATTAAATTAACTAAATGCATTTTTATAATAATAATGTAGTCTGAAGATGGAAATTGGATTATATTAATTTGAGCACTCTATTTTTATTTAGTAAAAGAAAGTTATGCATTTTCTTCTGCTCATTTTATAACCCTGAGTGAGCTTCCTTATAAAATAATATAGTCTATTAATTAAAAAATACTCTATGAAAACCATGAAGTGCTGGAGTAAAACAGTGAAACAGGTGGTTTCACTGAAAATTAACAGTGGCAGTTAATTTTATGTCAACTTGACTGGAATAAGAAATGTCCAAATAGCTGGTAAAACATTATTTCTGGATGTGTCTTGTGAGTGCTTCCAGAAGGGATTAGCATTTGGGATGGAAGAGTGAGTAAAGAAGACCATCCTCACCAGAACGTGTGGCATCACTCAATCCACTGAGAGCATGAACAGAGCAAAAAGGAAAAGGAAAGGCAAATTTGTTCTTTGTTTGAACTGGGTTGGCCATCTCTTCCTGCCCTCAGACAATGATACTTATTGATTCTTGGGACTTGAAGTCAGCCTCTGTTACACCACTGGCTTTCTTGGATCTCCAGCCTGCAGACAATAGTTCAGGGGACTTTTATATATCTATCTCTCACCTACTGGTTCTGTTCCTCTGAAGAACTCTGACTAATACAGATGGGGAAGTGGCAGAGAAAGTATCATTGACTTAGTTGAGTAGAGAAGAAAAAGTAAAGAAGCTGAGCTAATGCTTTGGGAAGGCATTAGTCAATTTAACCAAAAAAAAACAGAAGCCACTTGAAGTGTTTAAACAGAAGGAATTTAATATAGGGGATTGGTGACACATAACAGAAGAGATGGGCTTCCCCAAAGGCATAGGTGGTAAAGAATCTGCCTGCAGTGCAGGAGACCCGGGTTCGATCCCTGGGTCAGGAAGATGCCTTGAAGAAGGAAATGGCACCCCACTCCAGTATTCTTGCCTGAAAAATCCCATGGACAGAGGAGCCTGGTGGGCTACATTCCATGGGGTCACAAAGAGTCTGACACAACTGAGCAACTAACACTACCACTACTTCCAATGGAAGAGCTAAGCACCAAACAGGACACTGAGGTGAACCTGAGATGAACAACGGAAGGAGCCACTATTGTCTTTAGGCTGGAGCAGGCTTCTCAGTCGGGGACTGCTGGTGTTTGGGGCCAGATGATCCTTTGTTATCCGGGGCTATGCCCTGTGTATATAGGATGTTTAGTCTTTATCTCTGGCGTTCAGCCACTAGACGCCAGTAGTACCACCCTCCCAAGCTGTAACAACCAAAATGTTTACAGACATTGCTAAATGTCCCTTGAATAGAGGGAGTGGGGATTAGGTAGAAATGTCCCTGGGGTGAGAACCACTGAACTGGAGAGATAAAAGGAGGACAACGGAAGGAGCCACTATTGCCTTTAGGCTGGAGCAGGCTTCTCAGTCGGGGACTGCTGGTGTTTGGGGCCAGATGATCCTTTGTTATCCGGGGCTATGCCCTGTGTATATAGGATGTTTAGTCTTTATCTCTGGCGTTCAGCCACTAGACGCCAGTAGTACCACCCTCCCAAGCTGTAACAACCAAAATGTTTACAGACATTGCTAAATGTCCCTTGAATAGAGGGAGTGGGGATTAGGTAGAAATGTCCCTGGGGTGAGAACCACTGAACTGGAGAGATAAAAGGAGGACATGGTGTTACTGAAACTTAGGTACAGGGTCACCTAGGGAACGCTGGATCCACAAAGCAAGAGGTTTGTCCAGTGAGAATTAGAAACATGGAGAAGAGGCTTTAGGCAGAGAGGGAGAGGGAGAAATACCCTGGCTTTTCCCCTGCCCCCTCAATTTCCTGCAGGTTGGTGTTGGTTTCCAGAGATATGCATGCAAGCAAGCATGCTAAGTTGCTTCAGTTTATCTGACTCTGCTACAGGCCCCATGGACTGTAGCCCACCTGGCTCCTCTGTCCATGGGATTCTCCAGGCTAGAATACTGCAGTGGGCTGCCATGCCCTCCTCCAGGGGATCTTCCCAACCCATGTCTCTTATGTCTCCTGCATTGGCAGGTGGGTTCTTTACCATTAGCGCTACCTGGGAAGCCCCGAGATACAGAGAAGACCAAGGCAAAGGCAAGGAATGGCCCGAGGGGGCAGAATCGGTGCAGAGATTCCCTTAAAACTCTGGCTCTGAATAAAACAAGTATTTAAATCTGGGTCCACCTTTGAGATGTTCTGGATCACCAGATGATCACCACACGTCATACAGGGGTAACTTACTGTGAAAGCAAAGAAATCCCTTGTTGGCATGGGCCCCTCCAAGGTACCAAGAGGACTCGAGTAATGTGTCCAACATAGTCTCACATTTTAGTAAAATGCATATCACACTCCCCCTCATGTTGGGTGGACCTGAAGTGGGTGTGGGCACGTCAGAGAACTGGCCCACGGACCTGAGCAGCAGGGGCTCCTGCCCTGCACCCACACATCAGAGAGCCGCATGGCGCCCCCTCCTGCTGCGCCATCCCCTCTAGATAAGTCTGCAGCGTCTGGGGCTATGCCCATGGAGAATTCATACCCTCCCCTTTTGCCTATACTTTGAGTATCCAGGGCTATAAAATTGCCTGTCCACATGGTCCTGAGTCAGCTCCCAGGGTCTACATGGGCCTCTCCTCTGAGTCCAGACTTCCAAGACTGGAATGCACACCCTTAGGAATAGGAATGCATACTCCTAGGCCCAAGAGGGAGCCAAGGCATAGCAGTTTGCTGGAGGTTATAGATGAAGCTTGGTTGTATGGACTGCAGTGCTCGCACATGTGATGAGGCCCTGCAGGGTGCAGAAGGGAGCCCGATAGGAATAGGAAGAGAAGGGGAGTCCTAAGTAAGCAATAAGATCAGTACAAATTATTCCAACATTAAGAAGCAAATTGTAAGTCCTCAATTTTTATTCAAATTATATCCAAATAAATAATTCACAAAGAAGAGAGAAATTTTGAATAGAAGGAAAGAATCAGCTTTTATATTGTTTGATACCTGTTTCTTCTTGATCTAGTATGACATACTGACATCATAATCTACCCAAACAATGACAAACTGGTTAATGAGAGTCCCCAGTTCAAAAAGTATTGAATATTAGTCCCTGTGCAAGAGAATTTGAGATATGTGTGAATTCTTACAGCTTATATGTAAAAGAAAGTTGATGTAGGATCTCCCAAATTTGACAATTTAAAAAAATTACATGCTTATCAATGACCAGTTATGAGGCTGAAAAACTTTTTCTATCATATCAATAAAAATATTTATTCAACCAGGCTAGACTGAGTAATCTTGCTGTAAGGTGTACGGAGACTTCCCTGGTGGTCCAGGAGCTAAGATGCCACACTCCCAATGCAAGGGGCCTGGGTTGAATTCCTGGTCAGGAAATTAGATCCCAAATGCCACAACTAAGAATCCACACACTGAAACAAACACACACAAAATATCCCATACACCAAAACCAAAAATATCCTGCATGCCACAGTGAAGATAGAAGATTCCGTGTGCTGCAACAAAGGCCTAGCTCAGCCAAATAAATAAATGGATATTAAATAAACTAAATATTTCTCTAATATTAAAATTAAAAAAGAAGTTTACAGAGGTATGTCACCAATCAATATAGAGAGAAGGATATTAAAGAGATGTGTCAAGCCATCAAATAATGAAGATAATATTATTTGTCTAGATTTTTGTAGTATTTGTCAGTTTTTAAAATTTTGTGACTTGCTGTCATTCCTTTTCCCATTTCATGTAAATATTCAACTTCATGTTTAGTTGTTCACAATTTTTCATTCTCTTCTCTAAAGAAAGAGCCCACCTCCCTCTAAATTGCAAAGCTTTGGTTTCCGCAAAATCTGGCTCTTCCCCTGGCATCATAATTTATTCTGTGAGTTGTCTGAGCATGGAGAAGTGAAGTAAGAGGGGCTTGAGGGCTGTGCCTGGAGATATTTATAGAAAATTATCTGAATGGGCAGCTCATCCTGACTCCCAAAATGTCAAGACGTTTTATTTCCAGGTTAAGTGAGTCAGTAAGTGGCGCTTCTCGAATACCATTTTCAGATGACTGGATTACGTCCTCTTTTCTCCTTGTTTTTGTTCTGTAGTCACGGTGGCAGCTGATGGCAGGAGACTGAAGTGGGTGAGGGGCAGGTGTTTACCTATGACTCCTCCATCTCTCACATGGTAGAGAGCAAAAACAGACGACTAAAAAAGAAAAAAAAAAAAAAAGAGGCCACCAGAACACGCCTTCAACCCTGGCAAAGAGGTGGTATCCATCTGGGAGCCCCAAGGTCAACCCGAGGTAGACCAAGCAGGAGTCTGGGTGTAAGGTCCTGGAAGCCAAAGGTCAGGGGCTTCATTTGTGAGCCTATAGCTGCCGAGCCATGACTATTCATCTCACTGAACAAAGCACAGGGATTAATTCTTAGTGTGCAATTTATTATTTCTTTTAAAAAGAAGCTATTTTATCTTGAAGTTATTAGGGTTCCTAAGTGCTCACATTTCCTCAGAAACAGTTACTGGGATTTGCTGATGTAATTCCTACATAATTCCTTGGTGTAGTTATGCAGTTCCTTGCAACGGAAGAGCGGTCCTGAGCAGGGCTGCCAGTCCATTTTCAAAGGTTTTTGAATTCCTCATAAACTTTCCCGTTAAAGTGGGTTGAACCCCAGCTCTTTATCTCTGCTCCCTTCCATGATCCCAATAACACGACTGAAAAAAGAGTGAAACAGGAAAACTTGACAAGGACAGAAAGAATGAGAGACAACGACGGCGGAACTAAAGCTTCCCCAGTCCCGGAGACTGTCGTCCTGGAAAGTGGGGCTCAGCAGGGGGGTGGGTCACAAGTCCTCGCCCTCTCCTACCACTTCTAGGCCAGAACAGGAGAACCTTCACAGAGTAATTTCAAACTTATGTATTCTGGGATTATTTTCCTTTATGAAGTGGATCACTTCAGCTTATAGAATAAAAGCTTTTGTTGACTTAACAGGGAGAATTAATTGGGAGCAAGTCAATTATTACCCCCAGATCCATCCTCTATCCCTGCTCAGGAAGTTCTCTTTCTGGAGAGATGGGACCAGCCAATCCTGGATTCAGAGAGGGCTTAGATGAGATGTTGTTAGTCAAGGTGGAGTCAGCTGTCTCTGAAACACAGATACTGGAGGAAAGGAGGAACAATTTCCCCAAATGAAGCTGGGTAATAGTGACAACAGCTGATGCATACACTCTGTGTGAAACATTTTATACACATTAACTCAATTCTCACAACAACCGTATGGTAGGGGTCCAATTATCACTTTATTTTATGTACAGGGAACTCAAGGCACAGAGAGTTTCAATACATTCCCGAAGGCCACAAAGCCAATTAGGGGCAGAACAGGAGATGAACCCAGACAGCCTGGCTATACTGAAAGGGGGACATGAATCCCAGGGGGCAAAACATGAAGGTTTACCACAGGGAGAACTGTGGCTTATGTTCCAAAATTTTCGTGGATTGTGTAGGTTATATGCAGTTAATTTCTGGTGGCTACAATGTGAGACAAGCAAGCAACAATGCCATGCTCATTCATTTTGAGCAGATTCTTTTCTGCAGCAGCAGGTCCCCCTATAACTATAGGTCTATGGTGGCCTGATTAATGACCGTCTTCCTCCAAAAGATGCCATGTCTCAGCCCCTGGAACCTGTTACATTACACGGTAAAAGGGGCTCTGTGGGTGTGGATATTGAGATCTAAATGCAGGATCTTGAGATGAAGGGTTCTCTAGTCCTCACAGGAGGCTTCAGGCCTTTTGTACTTACCCAGCTCAGAGTTCTAGGTGAGAAGCTCACAGACTACACACCCCTCTGCTCATACCACATGCAGCCCATATCACGATTCCAATCACCAGTAAGAATGTGCTGACAAAGGTGAGTGGGAGTGGACTTCAGATAGATCTGTCTCTTAACTGGGATGTTAACTGAAAATTGGTACTGATTACACACCACATACTGAGTACATACCACATAGGCTACCCGTGTAAGATGGTTTCTAATCACAGAATAGAAAACTCTTTCATTAAAAACAGGAAAAATATACTATGACAAAAAAAAAAAAGTACTATGACATTTGCAGAGCTCAAACGCCAGCACAGATGGATTTTGTGCAGGAATCAGAATTTCTAGAGTGCCAAAGATGTTGCTGTGATTTCAAGGAAAGAACTGTGAATAAAGCTTGGCTCAGCCATGTCTGTAGAAAGGATGAAACTTTATTAGTCATGGATGGAGACTGGTGTGGGATCAACAGCCCACCTGTTCTCTTGGTAGAAATCATCTCTATTTTTGTTTAAACAGTTTTGATATTGTGAATTGGTAATCCTAAAATGATCTTTGAAGCTTAGGAAGGAGGAGTGAAGAGGAGCTTAGGAAGGAGGGAGGAACACCATGAGGGCACCTGAATGAGCCACCAGAAACTTTAGCAGATGGAAGCAACAAATAAGACAGGGAGGGGCCCAAGCAAGTCATTTTTCCAAGGGTGTGTCAATCATGTCAGGTCTGCAAGAGAACTATGAACCTGATGTGATCCTTAGACAAGAAGCAGAAGGTTATTGGGTGTATAAGTCCTGAACCAGGAAAGACACACTGAGCCAGGAGCTGCCGAGAGACATCTGAAAGGCTATGTCACTGTCAGAGGAGCTAGGCTCAGACCTTGACCTAGAACAGTGATAGCAAAAGCGCAGTTACTCTCTCCCCATGCCCATGGCACACGTCACTCACACTTTCTTGCTAAAGCCAGTGGCAGCCTCAGATCTTTCTTAGGTTGGATCTCAGTCCTAATACTTATTGATCAGAGTTGACAGTCGAGATGAAATCTATTTGCTATCCCTGGTTTAGAACAGGGATACAAGAACAAGAGGTAAAAGAACCAAGTGTTGGTTAGTAAAGGCACACACATTAGTATCTTATTCTTAGCTTGGATCTCAGTCCTAATACTTATTGATCAGAGTTGACAGTCGAGATGAAATCTATTTGCTATCCCTGGTTTAGAACAGGGATATAAGAACAAGAGGTAAAAGAACCAAGTGTTGGTTAGTAAAGGCACACACATTAGTATCTTAAAAAAGCACCAAGGGAAGTTGAGTAGAACAGAAAGATTTGGGCAAGAAAGAAAGGAAGGACTTCCAAGGTCTGAGGCCAAGGGGGTATCCAGGTATTGCAGGAGATGACACCAGCCAGGCTGAAGTCTGGAGGGAGAACTTGGCAAATGTTTCCTCATGTCTCTGTGGCCTTACTGGGATTATGGGCCCATCCTGAACTGATCACTGTCATCACACGTGGGCTCTGCTGATTGATTTAAGTTAATAAAGCCCACCTGTGGAGCAAAGGGCACTCCCACCTAAACCTCATGACTAACAATCAGCAAGAGGTGGCTCCCCAAAGGAACCGGGGTACCCCTCCCAGGAAGGAAGAGACTTAATGCTGGGGAATAAACAACAGGCTTTACCTACACTGAGTAGGATTTACAAGGACCAGATTTGGAGAGCTCTTATGGAAGGGTAGTGGGATACCCATCAAGCAGGTGCAGGGTGGCTCAAAGCCCACAGAAATAATTTCTGGGGACCACGTAGGAATTTCTTTCCTCCTCTAAGGAGACCAAAGAATTCATACCTGCCATAGAAATAAGGAAGCAAGTTTAGGTTGCAACTCAGAATGTCCCCAGACCTAGTAGAGTCACCAGCTTGAATTTCCTTGGCTGAGCACTTCAGGCCAGCTTTTCAATGTCGTATGAGCGTGACACCTTGGAACCAGCCAGGAACTAGATTCTATAGCTCAAAGACAACAATAGTAAGTGCTTTCTGCAACCCTGAAAGCACCCCGTGTTTGTAATTTTGCTTCCATGAATGTTTCCTCGAGGTGCGTGACAGCCAATTCCTGAGGTCTGAAAGTCCCGAGTGATTGCCTTCTAGAAAAGAAAAGAAGGAAACCAGGGGATTGTGTCCTACGTCTTCGTCACTCCTGGAAACAGAAAATTCCCCAGGGCTGGAGAGGGGATGGCAGCTTTGAAAAGAAAGGGAGTTTGGATGTTTGGGATACACGGAAAAGAGGAAAGGTGCAGAAAGGCAGTGATGAGAAGCAGGTGTGGGTTCAATGGGCAGAAAAACCCATGGGTTATAGAGGAGAAAGAATCTGTAAATAAGAAGAAAGCCATCAATGGAAAGAAAGGTGTTAGTTTGCTGCAGTTTGTTCACAAATGGTATCAATTGTGTTAGGTATCTGCCAAGTGTAAGCATTAGGAAATCATTCCCAAATTGGCTTTAGAAAGAAAAAGAATTTATTAGCTCATGTATTTGAAGGGGAGGGCTTTCCTGGTGGCTCAGTGGTAAAGCTGGAGAAGGAAATGGCAACCCACTCTAGTGTTCTCGCCTGGAGAATCCCAGGGAGGGGGGAGCCTGGTGGGCTGATGTCTATGGGGTCGCACAGAGGCGGACACAACTGAAGCGATTTAGCAGCAGCAGCAGCAGCAGCAGCAGCAGCAGTGGTAAAGAACCCACCTACCAACGCCGGAGACGTGGGATCCATCCCTGGATCGGGAAGAACCCCTGGAGAAGGAAATGGCAACCCAGTGCAGTATTCTTGCCTGGGAAATCCCATGGACAGAGGAGCCTGGCATCACAAAGAGTCATACACAACTTACAGATCAAACAACAATAACAAAATTTGAAAGAGACAAATGTAGAATGGACTTTGGGCAAAACTTGAATCAGTAGGGACTTCTCCAGTGGTCCAGTGGCTGAGACTCTGCACTCCCAACACAGGGGGACTGGGTTCAATCCCCGGTTAGGGAACTAGATCCCACCTGCCACAGCTAAGAGTTCTCATGCTGCAACTGAAAGATCGTGCCTGTTGCAACAAAGAGGGAAGATCCAAAAGGCTGCAACTAAGACCTGGCACAGCCAAGTAAGTAAACAAATATTAAAAAACAGATCTGATGCAGCAACTCAAAGGATTCCACTTCTTCCCATCTCTACTCTCTTCATCCTAAGGCTGGCTCTTCTCATTGCTGCAGGACGCCTACCAGCAGCTCCTGGGAAAAAGGAACATGCTTCCTCATTAACACAACAGAAGAGAAAGGACTCTGTGTCCCAGAATCCCTATCAGAGGACCTCTGATTGAACTTACTTAAGTCCTGTGACTACCTTTGAACCAATTACTGTGTTTAGGGGAAGGGAAATCAGGTTCTCATCATAGGTAGCTATAGAGCCCCTCTCATCAAATCTGCATGGCTGAGAATGGCCCAAGTGGTGGTGTTCTTAAACAGGATAATGTTATCAAGGAGGAAGAGAACTAGAGGCTGGAGAGCCAATAGCAGATCTCCTTATATCAGATGTGTGGAGAAAGGAGGATGTACTTAATGTATATTTCTAAATTAAAGATAAAGGCAAATAGCAAAAGTCTCTCTCCTAGAAGTGACTTGGGCTTTAAAGAATAAACCAATGACCGGAAGCGAAAGGCTCCCATGGTTTGACTGTGGCCACGCTCGGCTGGCTGGCAGCTGCTCCACCAAATGAAATGAGACTCACGATGACAACTCACATGGGTCACCTCTAAAGAGGGATCTTGATATACATACTTAACTCCACGTTCTTAGAGGGACTCACAGGGCACATCGCAAAGAGGGAGTTAATGTTGTGTTAAGTTCTTGCTGTATTTATTCACAAAGATGGTTTCTTCCTGAAACCCAGCACTGTATTAATGTCCTGCAAGTCCCTGTGGTTCAAGTAAGCCATAGGAAGATGGATGGCTGTTCATCCACTGAAGAATTTCCAAGTTAAGAAGACATACAATTAATAATGGTAGAGCCACCCAGCTAGAAACTCTCAATAAGCCATATGCCACTGAAGACAGAGAATAATGAGAACATTCTACTGTGCCCAGAAGAGAATAGTGAAATAGAGTCAGCAGCATGATAACTGTTCAGTAGATCTTTCTTCCTTCCTGGGATAGTTGTTCTTGGTTCGTGCCATGGGCCCATGGGGCTGAGAGAGCCAAAACATTCATCTGAAACAGAATTCTCCAACCTCTATGTCAGACTGTAGCAGCAGATTTCAAAGTCTTGGCTGGTAATGAGATAATTCTTTAAACAAATTATGTTATATCCCTACGATGGAATTCTATTCTTTCACTTAAAACGATGCTGTAGGTGAAAATGTATTGTTTTTTAAATATTTATTTACCTAGCTGTGCTGGGTCTTAGTTGTGGTACATGGGATCTAGCTCTCAGACCAGGGATCAAACCCAGGCCCCCTGCACTGGGAGCATGGAGTCTTAGCCAGTGGACTACCAGCTGGAGAAGGAATTCATAGGGCCTGGACTCCATCCTAGGCCTGTTCATGCTGATCATGGAAAGCTGACTGGCCACCTTTCCAATGGACTCTGAACTCTGTGCCTATGAACACAACAACAGAAGGATAAGACCCCCTCCAAATAGGGGAACCTTGAAGATCATATCTAGGTTGCTCATCGCCTAAGAGAAAACATACCCTAATCACCTCTTCCTCTAGACAGGCCATAAATTTTTCTGTATCAATCAGAGTATAACCTTGGGTTTATTGATTATTGGCTCATTGTTTGACTGTGTGAGCACATGAGCACATAGTACATGAATGACGGGGTTATTGGGATTATATTTTCCTTGGTTTATGTAAGTCTCAGGGAATTTAGAGTGGTGGGTTCAGACATGTACACAGGGGGTATAAAAGATTTTCACAAACACTGGTCTGGGTCCCTGGCTAAGAGGAGACTCTGCCTTGGGCCCGCTGGTGTAATAAACTGCACTCCACTATCTGCATTGTCCTTCTGAGGGAGTGTTTCCCGGAATGCATGGCTACAACACAGGGAAGTCCAAAAGTGTATTAACGTTAAATGACGTTCAAAATATATTATCGGATAAAAAAGCAAATTAAAGAACTACATGGAGGGTACAACCGTACTTTTCAAAAATACGAAAATATTTCAGCACAGAAACAGTGAGAAAATATATTTTAAAGTGTTTCCAGTAGTTTCCTCTGCATGATGGGATCACGAGTATTCTTTTTTTTTTTAAACTGGAGGATAATCACTTTACAATGTTGTGTTGGTTTTTGCCATGCATCAGCATGAATCAGCCACAGGTACACATACGTCCCTTCCCTCCTGAACCTTCCCCCCAGCTCCCTCGCCATCCCACTCCTCTAGGTAGTCAGAGTATAGGGCTGAACTCCTGTTCAAACAGTAGGTTCCTGCGGCCTATCTAGTTTACATATGGTAATGGATTTATCTCCGTCTACGCTCTCAATTCATCCTGCCTTCTCCTTCCGTGCTGTGTCCACACGTCCGCTCTCTGTGTCTGCGTCTCCATTGCTGCCCCGCAAATAGGTTCATCAGTACCATCTTTCTAGGGAATCATGAATATTCTTTGTGGATCTTTTTTCTTTTTTATATTCTCTAAATTTTCTATAATGTTTATCTATGGCTTTTGTTATAAAAATACAGCAGAGATATTTTGAACTAAAAACCTATACCCGTTACACCTGTAACTCTTTAATTGTTCCTTCCATCTTATTCTTTTGAAAGTGTGGTTTTCTTGTAAGCAGCCATGGGTCCTCTGTGGCATGAGGCATGGGAAGAAATGCATGCATGCATATATAAATGAGTGAATGAATAAACACGGCCCCAATTACAGCAGGAAAGGAAACTCTGGGGAATCCTAAGCCCGACCCTCTGTTCCCTCACTTTGATTTAGTTAACACTGAAATGAGATCCAGTTGCAGGAGAATAGTCCCAGCCTGGCCACGTGAGACATTTTAGTGCTTCTGGGTCTGCTGATGGAGTTTTCTTGCTCCCAGGAGAGGCATTTCAAGAACATAGATTCTCAAACTTGAGTCAGGGGTCCATCACACCCCTCTGGGCCCCAAGAGGCCTTTCTCATCCCATAATCTCTAGATCCCACCTTCCTCCCCAGGCAGGGCCACATTTGGCCTTGGAGGGAATGCCACCACTGAGAGCCAGAGGTACTCCTTGACCTTCACACTCACACCGAGGTTTCTGGTGCTGTCCCCTGCTTCAGGCACCTCTAGTCCTGCCCCTCGATGCAGCCAGCATCACGGCAGCAAGCCTGCTCCCAATATGTCAGAAATCCCTCCCCTCCGCTTTCCTCCTGAACAAAGCTGCAAACCTCTAGAAACACAAAGGCCTCTTCACAGAGCTGTTCTCAGGTAGGAAGAAGGTAGACACATCAAGGTTCAAATCAGTCCCACAGTACCCCCACCTTTCTGCTCACTAGGCTGCTACACTTGGGGACACAAAGAGACAGAAGTGGAGGGGAGAGAAGCTCAAAAGCCTGCAAGTAACACGTTATCTATAAGCTGCTGAGCTGCCGAAATTGTTGCCACGGGTAATACAGGCCTGGTATTGATAGGTTTGTTAAGAGAAAGTAGAAATTTAGGTTATATTATCTGTAATCTCCCAGTTTTTAAATACTGGCCATGTGCGACATTTAATCTTTGTTTATATTTGTTTATATATTTATTTGCACTGGGTTTAGTTGCAGTGTGGGATCTAGTTCCTCGACCAGGATTTGAACCCAGGTCGCCTGCATCGGGAGTGCAGAGTCTTAGCCACTGGACCACCAGAGAAGTCCCATGTGTTCTATATTTTTGATCCCCAAATAAGTCTGTCCTGGTTAGGAATTCTGTCCAGTTGCAATAACAGAGATGAGAACTAATACAGCTGATGGCAGAGTCTTGGTTCTCTCTCATCTGAAAGAAATCCAGGGCAGGGCAGGGCTATGGGCAGCACAAGTATCACGTTGAGTCACTTGGCTTGGCTTTCTGCCTAGTGGCTGCTAGAACACTGAAACCTGAACTCAAGATTAACTAGCTGAAAGTCCCTGGGCACAGCCATTTATCTTTCTATGCTGGTTTCCTCTTTTGTAAGATGGAGTAGAACAGTACCTGCCTCACAGGATGGATGTGAGAATCGAATGACATAATACTTGAAAAGAGCCTGGAGCACAGTGAGCCCTGTAAATGTTGTATAAGACACAGTAACCCCATCCTAGACCCTGCTACACGGCAATGACAAGGTAGCCCTCAGAGAGCTGGGCATAGGATAGATAAGAGCTGAATTGTTCTGTATGTTAAAATGAGAAGAGCTCGATTTCCTATCTTTTTCCCCTCTTCGAGCAGGAAATGACAGGAAGAAAAGGGAGAAGAGAAGCAAGCAGAAAAGCAGAGTGCAGAAGGACATTTACGAAGATCTGATCTGAATTTTTGACACTGATAATCTTTTTTGAAACGTAAGCCCGTCTATCACCCCAAATCTGCTAGGCACTAAAATATCTATTGTAAGTAATTTTAAAGAAAATATGAGAAGGGGATGAGTTCTATGGATATTGACATAGGATACAAGTGGACAGCATGTATAGGACTGTATATTCTAATGAATAGCTAATCAACAGAAATGAGGATTGGGAGTTTGGGGTTAGCAGATGACAAGTAGTATGTATAGGATGGATAAATATCGAAGTCCTACTTTAGAGCACAGGGAACTATATTCAATCTCTTGTGATAAACAAGATACTGGAAACAAGTATGAAAAAGAATATAAATATGTATAACTAAATCACTTTGCAGTTCAGCAGAACTGGAGCCATTAACCGCTGGAGCCAGAGGTTAATCTGTAAGAATGTGAACTCTACCCTTCCCCAAATCCTTGGATAGATTACTGGACTTTCTTCAAATGTGAAAGGAGGGGTGAGAGTTTGAGTCAATTTTATTAATACCTTGATCTAAACCAGGAGGATCACTCTAATAGACATTTGATTTGCGTAGCTACTACCTACCCTCCTCCAGTCCTCAACCACACTCCTGATGACCCTTCACAAAACTGAAGGGGAATCTTCTGACACTCTCTCTGCATTTATAACATTCTTCTTCAAATCAGGAAGAGTGTGAGTTGACTGTAATTCTAAAGGATGAATGGATGCTGATGGTGTTTCCTAGCAACAACTAAAAAGAAATCAAGATTAAATGATACAGTGCCATGAGGAGAGGCCAAAGACCCACTGAAACACAATCAGAAGTAACATAGGCTTAAGGATGGACCGTCAGACCAAAACTGGCAATTTCAGGCTGCTCCCATTAGGATGCTGCGCAGATGAAGCAACAGCAAGAGACGAGGTAGGCTAAAGGAGGCCTCATGAAATGACCCGGATCACAATGCTCAAAACCCAGGTTTGGCGTGACAGCCTTAGCCAGAGAAAACCATTTCATCTATAGAAAACTGAAGGGCATACAGGCTGTCAAATAAATCCCTTTGACCTAATTACAATAACATTTTATTTCTATAAAGCCATATAATATTAAATAAGACACTAACAATCACATTTCAGAAGAATAAAAACAACTCTCTTCACCACTGTATTAGTACATTTGACAAGCACTGATTGTTAACCAAGTACCAACTAAAGAATACTAGTATATCCTATTGCGTTTGTCAGAGGTAATTTTACTGCCAATACAAGAAATTCAGCTTGAACTTCACTTGAGCAAAAAGAGGACTTGGGGGAAGGAGTAAGTCGTGGAAGCAGAGAAGACATCCAGGAATCAGGGCAGCGCCGAGGAACCAGAAACCAGGGATTTTACGCACCTGGGACTCTTTCTGCTCTGCTATGACTTCTTTCTTTCCTTGGGCTTTTCTCTAAGGTTACAACATGGCTGGTAACAACCCTGGAGCTGTGTATAGTTTTGTGGTCCCAGGAGGAAAGAGCACTTTCCTTACTAGCCTCACTTAGGAAAAATCCCAGGGTCGGATGTGCTGCCCCCGCTGGGCTGCGTGTCTTCTGGGCTGTTCACTAGGGTTGGGAAGGTGCGAGCATCGGTCAGGCCTGGGTCACATGCTCACCCCTGGTGTCGGGACAGGAGGTAGGGTACACTGGTTAGCAGGGCTGGGATGGGAAGAAGTCCCACAAAGAAAGGGATGCTATTTTCCAAAAGAGAAAAACCTGGCGCTGAGCAGAAAAGAACACATGTCCACCACATTTCTTGAATTGGTGAAGAGAGTGATTTTCAGAACCCACTACTATCCTTAGCTTGTCGAAGTTGTCTTGGCAAAGGCAAATCACTACAGAATCCACAGCTGTCTGGAATGTATTGTGGATTGGGTTTAATCTTGAAAAATTGTAATTAGCCACTGCAGGAAGTGGGATTTTAGTTGTTCATCTCTAAAATATCAAATCCCATCTTCTCCATAAATAAAAAGATGATAAAGATAACATCTAATGTAATAGCTACACTTTGAACTCTGTTTCCAAATAGAATAGTTACATTTATTAAGGATTTTTTAGTCAGTAAAATAATGCAAAATTGAATTTTTATTAACATTTAGAGGAATATTACACACAATAATTTTTTTAAATTACTCATTCCTATAGAGTGATCAGGCTTCCTGGTAGGTCAGCTGGTAAAGAATCCACCTGGATGCAGGAGACCCTGGCTTAATTCCTGGGTCGAGAAGTTCCCTTGGAGAACAGATAGGCTATCCACTCCAGTATTCCTGCCTTGGAGAATCCCTCTGGACAGAGGAGCCTGATGGGCTACAGTCCATAGGGTGACAAATATTGATATTTTAATATAAGATTTAGTTGAACTAGTTAATATTTACAATTCTATTTATTTAAAATAAGCAACAGTAAAAAGGCCTAACGTTGATCATGAGTTCAAGAACTACAAATCAATAAATTATTACTATGTAAAATTTGTTAGGTTTTGCCCCTTTTGCCTAGGGTTCTAACAAGATAATTAAGGTATGATGATACCAGTGCTAATGTTCAGCATATGTCAGATGCTTTACTTGAGAACTCTGTAAGGAGGGTTTGATTATCTCTACTACAGATGAGGAAACTGAGGTCCTATAAGTTGTTAGCTGCCCAAAGCTGAAGTAGTTGGCTAAAAGTCAACTCTAGAGTCAATTATGTCTCCAGTCTACCAGGCTGCTCCCCTGATTCAGCACTGCTGGAAAAAAGAACAGAACTGTGGGATATTTGTTAATAAACTAGGAGTCTAACAATTGAGTGGGCTTCTCAGGTGGCTCTGTGGGTAAAGAATCTGCCTGTAATGCAGGAGACACAGGAGACAGGGGTTTGACTCCTGGATTGGGAAGATCCCCTGGAGGAGGGCATGGCAACCTATTCCAGTATTCTTGCTTGGAGAATCCCATGGAGAGGAGCCTGGCAGCCTACAATCTGTGGGTCACAAAGTGTCAGACATGACTGAAGTGATTGAGAAGGCACAGACACTAACAACTGTCTCAAACAATTATTGAATCATAAATTGTATAAATGTGTCTCATATTTGGGCAAAGAAGCTAATCTCTTAGATTTCAAAATGTTCTCTCAAAACAAGAGAAGACACATTTGCAGTGTGCAAAATGAAACAGTTGCTAATTCTAAGTGAGTGAAGTGAAAGTTATGTTGGACTTTATGTGAACCCATGGACTCTTCAATCGATGGGATTTCCCAGGCAAGAATACTGGAGTGGGTTGCCATTTCCTTCTCCTGCTAATTCTAAGACCCTAAGAGAAATCTCAACATCAAACTTGATGTGAGAAACCACCGATCAACAAAAAATGAAAGCAACTGGATAACGTTGTTATCCAGTCAAAAATCAAGGAACAACTGTGCCTCGAAAGACCACAAGAGAAAATGTGAGAATAAGATCTTAGCTCTTCTTCACCAATGGGAAACTAGATAAGGGGGTTTTTAATTTAGGGTGTGAGGTCAGTTAGGGAGCTGGGGCAAGCACAGTTATATGACAAATATTAATGGCCATCTCAATTCTCAAATTGAAAAATTCAAGTCAGTTTGTATAGGGGAAGCTGTCTCCAAATGCAACAGCCTTGTTTGAGATTCACTGGTAAAGCCTACCTAAGAAAGGGAAGTCATCTGAGCTCACAGAGAAGTACATAATTCAGAACAAAGAGATGTTCGTCAATAGAGTACATACTTGTGGTTGCCAAGGTGAGGGGGTTGTGGGGAGGGAAGGACCGGGAGTTTGGAATAGATGCCAACTAGTATGTACAGGATGGATAAACAAGGTCCTACTGAATAGCACAGAGAACTATAGTCAGTATCTTGTGATAAACCATAATGGAAAAGAATATGAAAAAGAATAGATATATATATGTACAACCGAATCACTTTGCCCTACAATAGAACTTACTTTAAAGTCACTAAGTCATGAATGATTCTTTTGCAACCCCATGGACTGTAGCCCTCCAGGATCCTCTGTCTATGAGATTTCCCAGACAAGAATACTAGAGTGGGTTGCCATTTCCTTCTCCAAGGAATCTTCCCGAGCGAGGGATCAAACTCATGTCTCCTGCATCGGCAGGTGGATTCTTTACCACTGAGCCACCTGGGACAAGCCTGTGGTAGAAATTAACACATTGTAAATCAACTATACTTCAATAAATTAAAACATCCCTACATTTTTGGGCAAAGTTCCAGCAGAGTGGTAGTTCTCCCAGTGGACAAGGCAACTTTTCTCCACTGGGAATATTAATCATGATATAGTAAGAGCTGGTCGGACACCACCAAGCTCAGAGTAGGATTCTCCATGACAGATATCATTAATGCCAACCAGGAGTTATTCCTCCAGCTTTTGTTAACAGAATCTTAGTTTTGCTTACCCTTCATGTCTTTCAACAAGGCTGAGTCCTGGTCCAGCCACTGGGGATGACCATTGATTAATAAACCAAATATGAGCATCTCATGAGCCTTGCCAGGCAACTAGTTTAGACATGGGCATGAGGTACAATTCTGCTGAAAGTTTCTGGGAAGATTTTCATGCTTTCAATAAGGGACATAAGACAGGGGCATCCCCCTTTCCTGACTCTAGATATTGTCCTCTACGTGATGCCCAGAACTGCACTAGTTATTTTATGAAAGGAGCCAGATTTTTTCTAAGAGAAAAATCCCCATATTGAGGATGGCAGAGTGGAGAGACGGGAAAACCCAGAGTCCTTGATAATGTTATTGGGCCACTGAACTTAGAAACTACGAACTACTTAAGTTACTTAAATCTTAACTATAGATTCTTTATAGGTTTGTTATTAGTGTATTGAAGGCACTTTTGAATTGGTTTTCTTTATAAGCCAAAGCTTCCTGAAACTCTACCCAAGCCAGAGGTATCAAAATCCAATTTCAGGACATGATGGTCAGATCAGCCTTCAGCCTACTCTACTTGCTGCCCAACTTTGTTGTGATCTTTTAATGTTCAAAAACTTGGCATCCCCATCCTCCTTTACTTTCCCTCTCTTCCTTTTCATCCCCTCAACCCCCACCAGACCTTTACTTTAAACCTTATCCACCCTCAAGTCACACTACACTTAACTGCAGGTAACGGAATTTTTATGAGACTCAACTCAATCTATATTAAGCCCAATTGCAAAAAGATGGAATAATCATATGGTGCTTGCCCAAGGACAGGGTAGTTTTTAAATGGTAGTAGGGTGAATGTCACCTTCTTTTATGCTGAGGATACAGTATATATCCTCTATATAAACCCATTAGAATTGAGTTTTTAAATCATTTTTTAAAAATTGAGACAAAATTCATGTAGCACAAAATTCACCTTATAAACCATATTAAAATGTGTAATTCAATAGTTTTTAGTATATTTACAATATAGTGAAACCATTATCACTATCTCATTCTAGAATGCTATCTGATCCCATCATTCCTCCCTCCAAAATCCCAAGCCTGTTATTGCATGTGTGCGTGCTAAGTCTCTTCAGTCGTGTCTGACTGTGAAATGCTATGGACTGTAGCCCGCCAGGCTCGAATACTGGAGTGGGGTGCCATTTCCTTCTCCAGGGCATCTTCCCGACCCGGGGATTGAACCCGTGTCTCTGATGTCTCTTGCATTGGCAGGCGGATTCTTTACCACTAGTGCCACCTGGGAAGCCCAGGCCTATTAGTGAAAGTCACTCAGTCGTGTCCAACTCTTTGCAGTCCCATAGGCTATACTGTCCATGGAATTCTCCAGGCCAGAATACTGGAGTGGGTAGCCTCTCCAGGGGATTGTTCCAACCCAGGAAGTGAACCAGGTCTCCCGCATTGCAGGCGGATTCTTTACCAGCTGAGCCACCAGGAAAGCCTATTAAACTTACATTTACATGTAAATTTACATGTCTTAGTAGACTTTTACTGATTTTGTTTCTTGTAGCTTGTATTACAAAAATAATAAGGTGGATTGTTTTTATTCACTTTTCCAATGCAAAAGTATGTTTTACAACTTCCCTGGTGGTCCAGCGGTTAAGAATCTGCCTGCCAGTGCAGGGGACGTGAGTTTGACCCTTGGTCTGGGAAGAACACGCATGCTGCGGGGCAGCTGAACCCAGGCGCCACAACTGCTGAAGCCCGAGTGCCTACAGCCCATGCTCTGCAACGAGAGGCCGCTGCAGTGAGAAGGCCACACCGCAACTGGAGAAGCTCCCCAGCCCACCATCACAGCAACTGGAGAAAGCCTGCTTACAGAAACAAGACCAAGACACCCCAAAACAAGTGAATAAACTGGAAAAAGAAAACCCTTAAAAAAATAGAATCACAATACCACTGTGATTTATGTTTTATTGTCGTTTGTGCTTTTTCAAACTATAGATGCCTCCCAGATTCTGATGAGCAAACCCATCTCTGCAGGCACCCTCTCTCGGCAATCGGGAATATGCTGTTAGAGGATACTTGTAAGATGTGTATATTTTGTGTGCACGGCTCTTATATGGCCAACTGCTTCTACCATGAGTGAGTTCTTGTTTTTTTCCACCTAGCTCAAGTTAGAGTTAATGGTTCTAGTGATTTAGATGAAACTCTTAACATTACAAATTTACTGATCCTGCCTGCAAAAAGTTGCTTTTCATAAATGAAATAGTTTTTAATGATAACTTAATATTTAAATTTCAAATTAGGACACAGACTTTTTCTGTCACATACTTTTCCATCCTCTTCCTATTGCTTTGAAAGGGGTGTCATAAATCCCTTAAAATGTGGGGGCTGATGCTTAGCCTTATTTAGTGACATAAAAATGATTGTAGGCTCCACTTTTCCTTTCACTGCTCACTTTCAGGCTCCCTTCCATGGTGCAGGGGCTCCCAGCCACACCTGGGATCTATCCTCCAAGCTCAAGTCTTACGTGTGTGCGTGTGTCCAGTCATGTTCAACTCTGCAACCTGATGGACTGTAGCCTGCAAGGCTCCTCTATCCATGGGATTTTCCAGGCAAGAATTCTGGAGTGGGTTGCCATTTCCTTCACCAGGGGATCTTCCCAACCGAGATCCAACCTGTGTCTCTTGCATCTCCTGCAATGGCAGGTGGGTTCTTTACCAGCTGAGCCACCAGGGAAGCCTTATAGAACGAGGAATTCTATTTTCCAGTGTTTCCAACTAAAGCCTACTAGTTGAGTTTCACTGGTCTGTCTTCAGTCACCTATTCATTCCTGAACCAGTGACTGAGCCCAGTGAAACACAATACTTCGAGAATATTTAGAGAGTGGGTACAAACCCACTGACCCATATGGACTACAAGCAGGGGTATGATAGTCCTCAAGGTAAGTCAGGATTCTATGACAGAAGAAAGGAAAGGGGATGCTGGGCATCCCCAGCAACAGATGTCCAGACATATGCTTCCTGGGAGCTGGATTAACTCCTTGACAGGTCCTGGTGGATAACCCAGAACTAATGTGTGGAACGGCTCCAGGGGACGGGACACCCCTCATACTGTACTCATGTAGGTGAAAAGTGCAACACTGTAGCTATCGTGCCCAACCTTTGCTTTGGACAGGAGGGCTGAATCAACACCGGAGATGAACCTGGGAAGCAACTTTTGTAAGACCAGTTCTGTCCCAAAGAATTTGTTAGACAGTCTACCACCACATCTCTACTTTAGTAATCCCGTTCTTTCCCTGAGTCTTAAGAAAGCCTTATTCTTCCGGAGCCGACACTAACCAATGTGCCCTGATTACAGGGCACTTATGAGGCAACTGCATTTCATACTCACGGGCACTTGGCACCAGCTGATGGAACATTCTGTATTTGAGAAGAATGTTGTAAGTAGTTTTCTTCTGTAGGAGCATGATTTAAAACAGGGATGCAGGCCTGGAGTCTCTGCAAACCCTTGATATAATCACTCATCTTTTTGGAAACACAGCACGACATCTTGGCAATTAGTGTGCTTTTTTCTTTCTTCTGTAAAAACTGCTCAATGAAACCTTTTCAGTTCTCTGTTTATAACTAGTTGCATGCTTTAATGCTATCCCCCACAGATCCTTTCACTTCCTAAAATTTCAGAATTTAATTTAGTTTAATTTCAGTCATCACACCTCTATCAAAAATATGAAATCTGATCAATACTGTTTTACTTTAGGTGTTCGGTCAGTGCTGAATACACAGATTATTTCCTGGAATAATTTTGTTCATCTTGTTTCTCAAAAAGGAACGATAAATACTACAAAGAAAATAAAACAAGCAAATTTATATAAATAGAATTCTTAAATAAGAGGAAGTTTCAAGAGCGTTCCTTTAGATTAGATAGGCAGGGAGCATCTTGCTGTGGAAGTGATACTGGTTAAGTGAGACATCAGTGATACAAAAGAGGGTAGAACGCAAAGATGTTACTGTTCCAAGATGAAGGAAGAGTAAGAGCAAAAGGCCCCAACTCAAGAATGAATCCTGTTCTGAAAGGAGGCTGGTGTGACTGGCATATGGTGTGTTACAGAGGGAAAAACAAGATAAGGTCTGAGAAACGGGCATATCAGGAATACAAGACATTGCTCCCACAGACATCGGTTCACTGCCTCTTTTGGTGAAGTTGCCTGTATTTCTTGAGCACAAGCACTCTTCTGTGTGTGACACAGCAGAAGGCATTCTAAGCCCATGAATGTTAGTGCTGGCCAAGGTATGACAGGATCCGTACTCAGAGTAACTGTCATTTCCATGGGAACAGATCACAGCTCCATCTACAATGGCAGCGGTCCAGTGAAATGAACTTGTCACCAGGTGGCTGCTGGACTTTATGCTGGGTTCCCTCAGAGACTGGCACTAAGTCAAGGATTTGTGCTTAGGAGGTGATACTGGTACGCACTTAGCCTCTTTGGTCTAATCTTAAATTCTAGGTCCCATCCTCAGGGTTCATTGGTAAAATCCTTCCTAAAACCTTTACACCAATTCTCAACATTGCTTTTTTCAGGTCTATGACCATATAGCCAGTGATCGTTTTAGAGCCTGGCTCAGGTCATGTTTTCTTCAAGTCAAAGTATATGGTAAAAGGCATTGCTTGGAACTTCCCTGGTGGTCCACTGGCTAAGACTTTGCACTCCTAATGCAGGGGGGCCCGAGTTCGAGGCCTGGTCAGGGAACTAGATCCTACATGCCACAGCTAAAGATCCTGCATGCTGCAGCTAAGACCCAGCACAGCCAAATATGTATAAAGGCATTGCTGTATGGCAGAATCCAACACAACATTTTAAAACAATTATCCTACAACTAAAAAATAATAATATAAAAAAAGGCATTGCTTGAAGTCCTGTCTGCTGGGATTTGCCCTCTACGGTCCTTCAAGATCACTGTGAATAGGGGCTGCAGTATACAGCAGTACACTTCCACCTGGTAATACATATTGTTCAACAATATCTATAAGCCAGGCTTGACTTTTTCCATTCTCAACTAACTGGCCAACAACTCTCCACCAGGGCAAAGGGACAGGCTGACAGGGGCACTGAGTGGGAACAGGGTACTTAAAGGCACAGAGTGGGGAGAAATCTGCTTACACAAAGTTAAGAGTGCCTTCATGGTCTGCTGTGGTCCCATCTGCTATGGGAATGCTACTGGAAATAGCCAACTTTTTGAGTAGGTGAATTACACAGCACCTGGGGTCACAGGCTCGGCACCATACCAGTAGCAAATGGGAGCCATGTCACAAAAAGAGTCATTTTTCTGAAGGGGATGTGTCCTTGTTCCAAAATCCTGTGGGCTTCCATTGTGACTCTCCTAGAGACTTGTTTCTGACTTTAGTAAAGCATTTCAATCCTTCAGATGCTTTGAGAGGGCCGAGACAGCAGAGCTGCTTGGTCTACAGCCTGGGTGGGCCACCGAGAGAGGCTGCGTTTGCACTGCCAACTTTTCAGGTCACTTGGGAAATAAATACGTGCAAAACATGTGTATGCTATATGCTGTCTCTAAAATCCAGAGCCCTTCTTAATTGTAGAACAGGCAAGGTGCAGCAGCTTGCCCTTTAACACTGCAGAGGGCTATCTCAACATGCACTAGACCACTGAATCCCTGAGAAAATCACTAAGGAATCAAGTTCCTCCATTTGTATGCTATTCAGGTTCCATCCTTGGCATATGTTGTGTCTCATCAGGGCATTTGGGTATCTGATATTCCTGCTCTGCAGCAACACAGTGGGCTAATGTGACATCCTACAGTTTGATGAGGCATTAAATGTCCTCAGGTAGCAACTGGCTAGAACTGACATCCATTCTGTCCCTGCCAGGTAAAAGCAAACAATTGCTGATGGATTCTACCAACCAAAATGGGTAAAAATACCGTAGTTAGACCAACAGTTACATATCAAATGCCAGAGGCTGTACTAAGTTGCTCCAATGAAGAGACCATTGGATAGTATCTACAATTCAAATCACCTCAAGGTTAAGTTTGACCGTGATAGACTGCTGTCACCCTCCAAGGCCTTTCTCACTGGTCAAATGGAAGTACACTGTGTATTTGGGGATGACAGGAATGTCCACATTTGTACCTTTCTTCCCACCAGTGGTTGCATTTAACTGTCATTATCCCAAAGACATATTGCTTTTTCACTTATTTTGGTAAGGACGGAATGCTCCAGTGTCCTTCCCTTGGCCTTTTGCCACAAGTATATTTACTCTTGAAGGCAGGGATCCAATGCTGGGCTTCTGCAAAGGGTGTCCAACCATCTACACTTAGGAACTGAAGAAATAAAGCATGGGGTAGAGGAAAGGGAAGATGAGTTCAGCTTTTCCCATGGGCTTATAGTGAAATGGGGTCCAACTGCCACTCATAGCCTGTATTTTTATCAGTGGGCCATGGTGTTCTCAATCTTCCCAAAGTTGGTGCTAATTTGGAACAAGTGTCCACTGAAACACTGATATTTCTTTTTTCTAAGTACACATATCTATTAGTAGAGCCCAACCCTTGAGGGTTTAGCCCTGTGAATTAACTCAGCTGTGAAATCAAGAGAGAAGCTGTGATCTAACCTGATTCAGGTGTCTATTATCCAGACCTATACAGTTGGCTTCAAGAAAAACCAGATTAACAACTAAGGTAGCCGCCTACTGCTTTCATTCCTAGAAGCCCTAAGCTAACCATCAACAGAGATCGCTGCAGATCAGACCATTTCCTAGTTACCATCTCTGTCCACCTTCCCCCTCTTCATGAGAACCATGCCCACTTTCCTTCTAACAGGTGAACCTCCAGCAAGAACAGAACTTCTAATTCTTCACAAGTTCCCCTTTCAGTCTGTTCCCAACTGCACTAGAAAACCATGCTTTAGGCACTGACAGAAACGTCACTGAAGTGGTGCACAGAGCTTACAAAGTCTCAGTCTAGCACAGGCTAGCTCTTAGCGCTTGGTGCTGCTCTACTTTGGTCAACAAATTGCAGACAGCTGCCCCCAATAACATGCTGACTATCGTATCTCCTGAGAGCACCACATTTAGCCTGATCCAGCTAAGCAGGGAATACTCAGCAGCAAAGCTATGGGAAAGCCTTAATTTCTTATGATTGAGAAAGTTTCAGAACTCCGTTTCTTCACAACTAGCTTGGTGTTTTTCCCTTCAGCTCAGTATTCCAGAACCTTGGCTGCAAAGAAAGGTGAGCCTTTAACAAACACTGATGCCTATATCCCACCCTCAGAGGTGCTGGTTTAATAGCTTGGGCCAATAGAGCTTTACAAACGCTTCAGGTGTCTCTAATTTGCAGCCAAAAGATATTCTAATTCCTTCCAGCTACCTCTGTACCAAAAGTTAGGACCCCACTCTATCCCTTAATTTTCACATAAGAAACTTGAGAAATTGGCTAAGTCATTTAATTGTCCTGAGTTTCACTCAACACCTTAAATGGAGATTTGGGGATTAAAGTTCACTCTCTCCCTTAAGTTACCCAGCGTCCTTGAAAACCACCACTTGGACCTTTTTCCATCACTAAATTGTTCCATCTCTGTTCTGCTAAACTATTCTATGGTAGCTGCTAACTGGTATCCAAGGGCCTTATCCTTCAGGGGCTTATGGATCCTGGTGACTAAGGACAAGAGCTCGATAAGCTGATCACTGCAGCTGCTAGCTTCCCATCCAGAATACGAAGAGAGGTGGTGGTGCCTTTCATCTTGCCCAACATCAGTGTGGACAGTGACTGCAGCCATGAAATTAAGACACTTGCTCCTTGGAAGAAAAACTATGACAAACCTAGGTAGCTGCTAACTGGTATCCAAGGGCCTTATCCTTCAGGGGCTTATGGATCCTGGTGACTAAGGACAAGAGCTCGATAAGCTGATCACTGCAGCTGCTAGCTTCCCATCCAGAATACGAAGAGAGGTGGTGGTGCCTTTCATCTTGCCCAACATCAGTGTGGACAGTGACTGCAGCCATGAAATTAAGACACTTGCTCCTTGGAAGAAAAACTATGACAAACCTAGATAGCATATTAAAAAGCAGAGACATCACTTTGCCTACAAAGGTCCATACAGTCAAAGCTATGGTTTTTTCAGAAGCCATGTACAGATGTGACAGCTGGACCATAAAGAAGGCTAAGCACAGAAGAACTGATACTTATGAATTCTGGTGCTGGACTTCTCCACTCCCTTGGACTGCAAGGAAATTAAGCCAGTCAATCCTAAGGGAAATCAACCCTGAATATTCACTGGAAGGACTGATGCTGAAGTTGAAGCTCCAATACTTTAGCCACCTGATGTGAAGTGCTGATTCATTAGAAAAGACCCTAATGATGGAAAAGATTAAAAGCAGGAGAAGGGGACGACAGAGAGTGAGATGGTTGGATGACATCACCAAGTCAACTGACATAAGTTTGAGCAAACTTTGGAAGATGATGAAGGACAGGGGAGCCTGGTGTGCTGTAGTCCATGGGGTTGCAAAGAGTCAGACACAACCAAGCAACTGAACGACGATGTAACCAGTTCCAAAGATTCCTTATTTCCCTGAAGATCTTTTGCCTACAATCCATTCTTTGGAACCAATCTGGATATTAGTTAAAGCTCTTTTATTTGCAAGCAAAAAAAGAAAAATGTCAATGACCTTACTTGGCTTAAGGAAATAAAAATATATTGGAATGGATCCTGGCGTAGTTTACAGGTTCAAATAAACTATGAAAGAACCAAAACTCAGGAAATAGGAAACCTCTCATAACCTTCTTACAGGCCACCATAAAAGTCAACCAACTTTGATGTCTCTTAGTCTCTCCATTCAAGTTTCAAATTCCCATGAGAAGATCTGTTTGGCTCAACTCAGTGTTAGGTCTCTCCTGTCAATCAGCTGTGGCAGCAAGGCAGGGCCACGAAGCACAGCCACAGCCACACAGGAGACGGGGGACTGCGCACCACACAGCTGCCCCAGCGGAAGGCCACTCCAGTTACCCATGTGTGTACGCTTCTATTTTGCAGCTGATAAATAACAAAGTTAAGGGCAAAAAAGCACGAAAGACACTGCTTCATCAAATAACTTTAATCAAGTTAACAGTAAGCACTACAATTATAGGAACAGCCCCATATTTTACATGTAAGTTGCTTTTTGTTGTCTTTACTTGTAAGGTGTCGAAGGTGGGACCCACTCCTGAATCTTCTTTCTATGGTGGAATAAGGTACGTACTGTTGTGGAGTGCCACTCAGATTGAATTTATGGTTTGTCCAAATGAATTTACAAGCAGTAGGTGGTTTTACTGTTGGAGGATCATCAGTCATACAGTGAAGCCAACGATGCCTTAAAGAGAGAGAGGGGAAAAAAAAAAAGACAGTTATGAAGAGGCAGCCTAGTGTAGGAGGAGGAGAGCTAAGAGAGCAGTTCTCAAGTTATTAAGTTGCTTGAGCTCAAATCTCAGCTCTATCACTAGCTAGCCAAACTTTCCTATGCCTTGACTGTTTCATCTGAACACTCTTACTAAGACAAGTATAAGGATTAAATCAGATAATACCTAGAAAAGCTCCTGTGCATGGTAGGTACTCAACAAATGTTAGCTACTGCTTTTATGATGATTATATGTCATCAAATCTAGGACCCTGTCAATTTTAAGATACACCATTATTTTATGTATCACTAAGAAAGAAAAGAAGATGCTGCTAATTAAATTGTGGCACTATTGATTATAACATGTATCTTAATTTTAGATACAAAAACATAGTTTAGAACTGATGACGTACAGCATTACTCTATTAGATGCTAGAGGGTGCCTCGCAGTTTCAGTATGCTCAGGATGCTCTGGTTCACGAAGCTGTAGTTTGAAACCCTTCAGGCTCCTGTCGAAGAAGAGGGTCTCTGCATGCATCTTACGTCAAAGTTTAAGTCTGAGCACTAGAGGACATACCGTTTGTTTTAATAAAATTGTTCAACTACAGCCCAAAGTTCACGAGTGTTTCAGCTTCAAGTGTTTGTAAAAGGATACTTGGGAGGAGGTGCCAGAAATCTGGCCTAAAGAAGGAAGCCGGCGTTTCCTTGCAGTACAGAAAACTCTCTAATAACAAAAGAAAGAAACTAAGTCCAAGGGACAAACAGTAGAACTGAGCAGAAAGCCAAGCTGAATTTATATGGGAAAGGAAGGGGAGAGAGAATTCGTAACAAGACCTCGAGCTCCTAAGACAAAGATGACTCTCTAAG
>SJYC01121630.1:0-43047 GCA_006408675.1 Madoqua kirkii
TTCCATGTCCAGTTCTTAACTGTTGCTTTCTGACCTGCATATAGGTTTCTCAAAAGGCAGGTCAGGTGGTCTGGTATTCCCCTCTCTTTAAGAATTTTCCACCGTGTATTGTGATCCACACAGTCAAAGGCTTTGGCATAGTCAGTAAAGCAGAAATAGATGTTTTTCTGGAACTCTCTTGCTGTTTCCATGATCCAGCAGATGTTGGCAATTTGACCTCTGGTTCCTCTGCCTTTTCTAAAACCAGCTTGAACATCTGCAAGTTCACGGTTCACATATTGCTGAAGCCTGGCTTGGAGAATGTTTGCCATTACTTTACTAGCATGTGAGAGGAGTGCAATTGTGCAGTAGTTTGAGCATTCTTTGGCATCGCCTTTCTTTGGGATTGGAATGAAAACTGACCTTTTCCAGTCCTGTGGCCACTGGTAGGTTTTCCAAATTTGCTAGCACTTTGGATATTGAGTGTAGCACTTCAATGACATCATCATTTTAAAATTTTAAATAGCTCTGCTGGAATTCCATTGCAGCCTCCACTAACTTTATTGGTAGCTGTACTTCCTAAGGCCCACTTGACTTCATTAATGTCTGGCTCTGGGTAAATGACCACACCAGTGTTGTTATCTGGGTCATTAAGATATTTTCTGTACTGTTCTTCTGTGCATTCTTCCATCTCTTGATCTCTTCTATTAGGTCTTCTGTCCTTTATTGTGTCCATCTTTGAATGAAATGTTTCTGTGGTAGTTGCAGTTTTCTTGAAGAGATTGCTGGTTTTCTCCTGTTCTGTGGTTCTCCTCTATTTCTTTGCACTGTCTGTTGAAGGCCTTCTTGTCTCTCCTTGCTGTTCTCTGGAACTTAGTTGGTCTCCCTTTACCTTTTTCCGTTGCCTTTAACTTTTCTTCTCTCTTCAGCTCTTTGTAAAGCCTCCTCAGACAACAATTTTGCCTTCTGGCTTTTTTCTTTGGGATGGTTTTGTTCACTGCCTCCTGTGCAATATTATGGACCTCTGTCCATAGTTCTTCAGTCACTCTGTTTACTAGATCTAACCCCTTGAATCTCTTTGTCACTTCTATTGTATATTCATAGGGGATTTGATTAAGTTGTACCTGGCTGGCCTTGTGGTTTTCCCCACTTTCTTCAGTTTAAGCCTTAATTTTGCTATGAGAAGCCGCAGTCTGCTTCAGCTCTGTTTTTGCTGTCTGTAGAACAGCTCCTCCATCTTTGGCTACAAAGAATGTAATCAGTCTGATTTTGATGTTAACCATTTGATGATGTTCATATGTAAAGTCATCTCTTTTGTTGTTGAAAGTAGGTGTTTGCTATGACCAGTGCATTCTTTTGGCAGTATTCTGTTACCTTTTGACCTCTTCATTTTGTACCCCAAGGCCAAACTTTCCTGTTACGCCAGGTATCTCTTGACTTCCTGCTTTGGCATTCCAGTACCCTATAATGAAAAGGGACATATTTTTGTTTTGGTATTAGTTCTAGGAGGTCTTCTAGGTCTTCATAGGTCTGATCAGCTTCTTGAGCATCAGTGGTTGGGGCATAGGCTTGAATTACTGTGCTATTGAATGGTTTGCTTTGGAAATGAACCGAGATTATTCTGTTGTTTTTGAGACTGCATCCAAGTACTGCATTTTGAACTCTTTTATTGACTATGATGGCTACTCCATTTCTTCTAAGGGATTCCTGCCTACAATAGTAGACATAATGGTCATCTGATTTAAATTCACCCATTCCCATCCATTTTAGATCACTGATTCCTAGAATGTCTATGTTTGCTCTTGCTATTTCCTGCTTGACCATGTCCAATTTACCTTGATTCATGGATCTAACTTTCCAGGTTTCTGTGCAACACTGGATTTTAACTTTCATCACCAGACACATCCACAGCTGAGCATCATCTTCACTTTGGCCCAGCCTCTTCATTCTGGAGCTGTTAGTAGCTGTCTTCCCCTCTTACTCAGTAACATATTGGACACATTCCGACCTGGGGAATTCATTTTTTGGTGTTACATCTTTTTGCTTTTTATGCAGCTCATGGGGTTCTCATGGCAAGTATACTGGAGTGATTTGCATTCCCTCCTAGAAGTGTTTAAGTTTTGTTTTTTCACCTTTATGTAATTGATCCACACATAATTTATTTTTGTTTGTGATTGTGGTTCAGTTGCTCAGTCATGTCCAACTCTTGGTGACCCTATGGACTGCAGCACGCCAGACTTCCCTGTCTTTCACCTTCTCCCAGAACTTGCTCAAACTCATGTCCATTGACTCAGTGATGCCGTCCAACCATCTTGTTCTCTGTCATCCCCTTCTCCTGGCTTTGATCTTTCCCATTATCAAGGTCTTTTCTAATGAGTTGACTCTTCATATCAGGTGGCCAGTTTATTGGAGCTTTAGGATCAGTCCTTCCAATGAATATTCAGTATTGATTTCCTCTGGGCCTGACTGATTTGATCTCCTTGCAGTCCAAGGGACTCTCAACAGTCTTCTCCAGCACCACAATTCAAAAGCATCAATTCTTCCGTGCTCAGGCTTCTTCATGGTCCAACTCTCACATCCACACCTGAGTACAAAAAGATGATAGCTTTGACTAGATGAGCCTTTGTCAGCAAAGTCTCTGCTTTGTATGTATTTGTATGTGATATCAAGTAGGAAATCTAGTTTAATTATTCCATCTGGTTAACTAGTTATCTAAGCTCGTTATTGACTAATACATTATTTCTCCACTGTTCTGTGGTATGACTTCTATTAGGTATCAAGTTTTACAGGATTTATTTCTGTTTCCCTGCTGTATATTGGTGTTTTCTATGTCTTTGGCATCTGTACCACACTGTTTAGTACCATACTGAATCTTTTTCTTTAAAAAAAATTATTATTATTTTGGTTGCACTGGGTCTTTGCTGCTGCTCATGGGCTTTCTCTGGTTGGCGCGCGGCAGCTGCTCTCTAGTTGCAGTGCCTGGGGTTTCCATCTTGGAGCTCTAGTTGCAGTGCTCGGGATTTCCATCTTGGAGGCTCCTGCTGTTGGGGAGCACGGGCTCTCAGGCACACGGGCTCCAGTGGCTGCGGTGCACAGGCTTAGTTGCCGTGTGACATGTGGGATCCTCCTGGACGTGGAATCGAGCCCATGTCCCTCAAAACAGCAGGCAGATTCTCAACCATTGGATCACCAGGGATGTCTCTACGTTAAGTCTTCTTTAAAAATTTATTTATTTTTAGTTGAAGGATAGTTGCTTTATAAGATTATGTTGGTTTCTGCCGTGCGTCAGCATGAATCAGCCACAGGTATACATACATATGTCCCCTCCCTCTTGAACCTCCCTCTCACCTCCCACCCCATCCCACTCCTCTAGATTGTCTCAGAGCACTGGTTTGAGCTCCCTGAACATCCAGCAAATTCCCGGTGGCTATCTGTTTTACATGTGGTAGTGTATGTTTTTGTGGTACTCTTCATTCATTCCCCTCCCTCCTTCCAACCTGCCCATGCCACAAGTCTGTTCCTGTGTCTGCGTCTCCATTGCTCCTGTACAAATGAGTTCATCAGCACCATCTTTCTAGATTCCATATATATGCATTAATATGTGATATTTATTTTTCTGACTTACTTCACTCTGTATAATAGGCTCTAGGTTCATCCTCCTCATTAGAACACACACAGATGTATTCCTTCTTTAGGTTGAGTAATATTCCTTTGTGTATCTGTTCCACAGCTTCTGTTCATCTGTGGTGGGCATCTGGACTGCTTCCTAGCTGTTGTAGATAGTGTTGAGGTAAACAGTGGGATACCTGTGTCTTTTTCTATGGGTTTCAGGGTATGTGCCTGGTGGTAGGATTGTTAGGTCACATGGTAGTTTCAGCCTTAGATTTTAAGGACTCTCCTTAGTAGCTGTGTCAGTTATATTCCCACCAAGAGTGCAAGAGGGTTCCCTTTCTCCACACCCTGTCCAGCATTTATTGTTCATAGATTTTCTTTTTTTTAAGATGGCCATTCTGACTGATGTGAGGAGATATCTCATTGCAGTTTTGATTTGTATTTCACTAATGATGAGTGATGTTGAGCATCTTTTCTTGTGTTTATTGAGCCATCTGTTTGTCGTCTTTGGAGAAATGTTTGTTTAGGTCTCACAGGAGATGTGGGACCCTTAGGATTTTTTTCTAGCCTCTGGAGACTCTGGCCCAGTAAGGATTGAGCATGGAGGTGGCACAGCTGCTTGGACTGTGGGGAGTCTGGCAGTGCCAGTTGTGTAGGGACGCCAGCAGACTTAGGTGCAAGAACTGTGGTACTAGTAGAGTCTTTTTCTAGCCTCTGGCATCTGGTGTTCAAAGGTCCTTCTCTGTTGCTTACTGCATCAGGCACTTAAAGGGCCACCCTCTCTGGGGTCTTTTTTGTCAGCTGCATGTGCTGGAATATGGGAGGAGAGAGGCTATGATGATGGTTCTACCCCCTGTGAGTGACTCAGAAATATTGCCTTGACTCCATCATTGCCTAGCTTTCTTCCAAAGGCATTCACCACTGCAGTCTTCTCCCTCATGTCCCCTTGGGCCGTCTCCTTGCAGTCAGCAGTATACTTTGCCATGAGATTGCTCTTCAACCCTAAGCTCCTGCTCTCAGCCACTCTGCATTCTACGGGACTTCTGTCCCTTTCGAGGGTATGTAGGACTGTGGCAAGGATTGGCTTTGTGGATCTCACTCCATTCAGACTGTCACAGGCCAGCTGCTGCACTCTCCAGTGGCCTCAAATGCTGCCCTTGTGTCCCAAACAGTTGCTCTAATGTATCAATCTGACCCCTGCTCCAGTTCCCCCACCTCTTGGGTGCAGGTCCAGTCCTGCTTACTCTTCTCTTTTCCCCTACCTTCCTTCATTCTACTGAGTTTTGCTTGGATTTATATTTCCTTTCTGGTGGTCAGGGGCTCCTGCCAGCTCTTAGCTGGTGTTCTGCAAGATCTTCTGTATCTGAATGTGTTTTCTTGATGTGTCCATGGAGAAAGACGTACTCCATGTCCACCTACTCTTCTGTTATCTTGTCTCCTCTTTATATTAAGTCTTGATATTATAGGTCTGCCTACCTTCATCATCTTCAGAATTGTTTGACCTATTCTTAGCTCTTGACATTTCCATAGGAATTTTAGAGTCAGATGTATTCCATTTATATCTTTGGTTGTGTCTGGCTTCCTTTTCAGGGCTGCTGTTTGCTGTGTCAGAGTAAAATCAAGCTGCATGGGTGGTGTCTTCAAGTTTAATAGTTCTTCTAATCATTGAACTTCTCTCTGCAGCTGCTTGCTTGTATGTTTTGTTTTTTTTTTCTTTTCTTCTTCTCCTTCCCTTTCTTCTTGTCCTCTTTTTCTTGTGGCTATTTTATAAAATATCTACAATTATTGACTGAAGAAAAAGTAGTATAGTGAGAGAAGACAATTAATAGAGAATGTATAAAGCAAAAGGTACAAATCTCTTTGATAGGTTGCTGGGACATTCTAGATATTTTTTGTGGACGTATATAACTGTTCATAAAAAAATTGGACATACAACTGTTTTCATAAAAGAAAAAAAGCTGGTCATATGCAAGCTGGTCTGTAGTTGGCTTTATTTAATTTAGTATTTAAAGGGCGTTCTTCTATAGAGCTAACTCATTCCTTTTGATGACTGCATTGTATGTATATATAGGAATGTAACCAATTCCCTACTTGTAGATATCTACCTACTTTTTGAAGTTGTAGCTACTTTCACATACTGTTGATCCTCATTAGCAGAAGGGAGCTGTGCAGTTTATTTTCCATCTCCCTAATGTCTTCCCTCTTAGTCTTTTCAAGGAGTATTACTGGGGTTCTACCAAGACTGTTCTATTTATTTCTTAGGGTCACTGGCACATAACTTTGTTAGATGGAAAGAGTGGACAGTTAACCTAGTGAACAGTTAACCTTGGTATAAATTCTTCAGTTTAGTGCTATATGTAATTTACTAAAAAGACATACTTGCAGGATTTTTTGTTTTCATTTTGTTTTTAATGTGCAGTGTTCTGGAGGAGGTGCCAGTGGTGTAGTGCTAGAAGTAGCAGCCAAACTGAAGAGTTAAGAAATGAGCAAGTTTGAGAAAATGCAGATGAAACTCTTAAGTAGCTCATTGCCACACACTTGATTATGAGAAGTTAGGGGAGCAAGTGAGGCAGCTCTTGGCATTTTGGTTTTTATTGATATACTTTTTGAAAGAAGTTAAAGTTGGGTTTCTATATTATGTAATTTGTCCTTAATCTTCCTAGCCTCCACCAGGTAATGTGAAAATGCCTAATGTACCCAGTACACAGCCAGCAATAATGAAGCCAACAGAGGAACATCCAGCTTATACACAGATTGCAAAGGTTAGTTCATGTTACATGTGTTAATTCATATGGGAAATTATAATATCAACATTTGCTTTCAGAGCAAACTACTTCTTTATATAGTGTTCCTTATTACTTAATTTTATTGGAGTATAGCTGATTTATCCTTCTTGTTTAATTTTTAACTCACTTTTGAAGCTGGGCTAGGAGTTTCTCAGCCCTGTAATACTCATACCTCATTTTCAAAGTACTGATTTGCTTTGCTCCATTATCCGCAGCTATTGAATTCCTGTCATCTTGGTGTATAACTTGTGTAGTGAAATTTTTATTGCTTTTGGTCTCACTTTTTAATACACAATTCCATTACAGTAACAATGATAAGATCAGATAGATATTATTGGAAGAGAGTTAGGATGGCTAAGCAAAGTATATTGGTAGTCAATAGAAGGTGGCAAAAATACCAAGAAAAAAGGAGATGAATAGGATGCCTGGTATTACATAAAGGCAGATGGATTTATAAACCTGAATTTCTTAACCATATCTTCCTTGTACCTCATTATCTTGTAAAATATAAGGAATTATGTAGTATTCCTGCACTGGGAACCTTAGGTACCATCTAATCCAGTTTGTAAGAGCTAAATTCAATTGGCCTTTTCTCTGTCCGGCCCTTTTCCTCAACTGTTCTGTCTCTGTCCCTCATTCTAATTTAGCCACGGTTCCCCTTAATTTCATTTCCCAATTACCTTAGGATTATAACTTCTCTTACTGAGAGAATTTTTTCTTGTCCTAATGGGCCCAATATTCCTATTGAGGGTTTTCATAACCAGAAGGCCAAAATGGGCCAAGTAGTTCCATAATATTTTTTTGAAACTGTAATCTTCAGGGAATTTCTATATTGTGGAATAGTAGTGGAATTAAGTTTCTAGCATAGTAGAGAAGTAGACATATAGTAGAAGGAGAGATATTACTGTATTTTCTACTTGTGACAAGATCTTCCCTTATTTTCTGTTTAGGAACATGCCTTGGCCCAAGCTGAGCTTCTTAAGCGCCAGGAAGAACTAGAAAGAAAAGCAGCAGAGTTAGACCGTCGGGAACGAGAAATGCAGAACCTCAGTCAACATGGTAGTGTCCAAAGATGTTTGAAATAAAAATAACCTCTTTAACAGGCCTGCACCAGCTGTAGGTCATTCGGTTTGTAGATAAAACTCTACCCTGTTATTCTATCAAGGAGATCAGATATGGCAGATTTCCTGCATGGAACTCGGTAGTTCTCTGATCTTGGCTGATTTGCAGTGTTTTAATAGATTAGAACAGTGTTAGACTCTTTGCAAGTGAATGAAAATATGGTTTTACTTTATTGTAAATCAGGAGCCTTTCATTCTGCACTTGGACCTTCAGCTGGGTCTGCTGAAGCTTTGTGAGTACATGGGAGTGTACCCTATGTTTGACTGCATTTAGCTGGTAACTTCTGGTTTATTCAGACCAATTTCAAGTTAATCTGCCCCTGTCCTCACAAGTATATCTATATATGTCAAACCAGGTTTAAAAAATAACACCTATGGTAACTCTAGGAAGCCTGGGTATTTTGATGGTGCCAAATAAGTAACTTCTCTGGGGGTTCAGTGATAAAGAATCTGTGTGCCCATGCCGGAGATGTGGATTTGATTCCTGGATCAGGAAGATCCCCTGGAGACGGAAATGGCAACCCACTCCAGTATTATTGCCTGGAAAATCCCATGGACAGAGGAGCCTGGTGGGCTACAGTTCATCAGATCTCAAATGAGTCAGACACAACTTAGCAGACGCAGCAACAACAAAGAAATAACTAAGAGGTGAATGATTATTTGATGTGAAATCCATTCAGGTTGTGAGTGCCAAAGATCAGTCAGTTCAAAGGAGTAGCTTAGGGAGAGCTAGAAAGTCTTTGGATACGAAGAGATGAGAGAGCTAGACAAATTACTGTGAATATGTCTGGATAGTTATGGCACTGACGGTATTAGGAGAGTGATAATATACTGCCTGTTTTTTCTTTATCTTAGACTATATAAGTCTAGGGCCTCATGTCATATCTCTTTGCCTTTTCATACTAAAGAAGCTATGACAGTTAAAAAGCAGAGACATTACTTTGCCAACAAAGATCCATCTAGTCAAAGCTATGGTTTTTCTAGTAGTCATGCATGGATGTGAGAGTTGGACCATAAAGAAGGCTGAGCACCAAAGAATTGATGCTTTTAAATTGTGATGTTGGGGGAGACTCTTGAGAATCCCTTGGACTGCAAGGAGATCCAACCAGTTAATCTTAAAGGAAATCAACCCTGAATATTCCTTGGAAGGACTGATGCTAAAGCTCCGATTCACCTGATGTGAAGAGCTGTGTCTTTAGAAAAGACTCTGATGCTGGGAAAGACGGAAGGCAGGAGGAGAAGGGGACAACAGAGGACGAGATGGTTGGATGGCATCACTGACTCAGTGGACATGAGTTTGAGCCAGCTCTGGGAGATGGTGAAGGAGAGGGAAGCCTGGCATGCCACAGCCCATGGAGTGGTAGAGTTGGACATGACTGAGTGACTGAACAACAACAAGGGCCTCAGGAGGACACATTTATCCTGGGCCATTTCTCGCTTGCAACATCAGAGACAGCATCTGTGAAAGGAGGAGCTAAAAGTTTAATTGAGATCAGTGTTTCTAAAATTCATGTAACAAAAATCTGTCCTTTTCCCTTAACTTTGACTAATACAAATTGCTTCTGTGAGAGATGTTTTAGTAAATGAAATAGTAATGAAGTGTGAGAAATTAAGGGACTTGCTGTAGGTTATACATTTAAGTACTTTTCATCTGTTAACTCATTTCATCCTCAGTACACTATAGGAAGGGTGGTAAGTTGTCCTCACTTGACGAGTGTAGAAACAGTCTTCAGGAGGTTGAGTAAGTTGCTCCAGGTCTCCTAGACAATGGATGTGTAAGTGCTCCTAGTTTCAGAGCCTCTGTTCTTTACTACTGTTCTCAGCTTCTCAAGGAGTGTGAGACTTGTCTGAGAGACGTGTGAACTATATAAAGTTTGAAAGGAGTGATAAAACAGTGGAGGCATGTTGGGAAGAATCAGAAATAGAGGACGCTTTTTTTCCTCTATGACAATTTTCCTGATCTATGAAAAAGTATGTAAAATCACATTTATGTGTGTGGGATATGATAGGTAAAATGAGAAAATGGCTTTTAGGTGATGTTTTTGCTCTTTGTTTTCAATGTTTTGACTTCTTTAATTTTAGTTTTTTATCTCCCCACTCTCTCCGCCACTTCCCAAGCCCCATTTTCTAATTTCTTTATATAGACACATTTTTTCTCCTTACAATTGGAATTTTTTTCTCTAGGTTTTTGAAGGTGCTGTAATTCCTTAACTTCTTCCTCATGATTGTTTCATGTAGTTTTCACATATTTTTATGCTTTTCTTACATCTCTCCTTTTGACATTCTTTCCAGACTTGGAGATTTCCAAATTTGGTTCTTTGGTATTAGTTAGCTTGTGTTTCTTCATGGAGTTAACAAGGAAACTCAAAAGTTTAAAAGCAGATTTTGCCTCTCTATGTGGGTTAGGGATTATATTTAAAGATCGTAGATACTGAGGAGGAAATTCTAGAGACTTAAAATCTGCATGGGTTTCATGTGAGAGCCAGAGTCTTGGGACTTTGAAATAACTCTCTTTTTAGGGAAGAGTCACAGCATATGTCCCTATGCCCTTTTTTTTCTTTTCTTGTTTCAACTTACATAAGTGGTATGACACTGGAAAATTATTTTACCATCTAATTGATATTCTGGGAAAAATTTTTAAAATAGCTTGGTTTTCAGAGTTGTATGAATGTAGATATTACAGTGTTATATTTTTAAACTCCTATTAAAAGAATAGATAATACTCTTTATTATGAAACAAATAATTACATGCAAAAAGAATAGCAATATTTGTACTTATATAAATAACTTTCTTTTTTTTTTTTTGCAGGCAGAAAAAACAATTGGCCACCTCTTCCTGACAATTTTCCTGTGGGCCCTTGTTTTTATCAGGATTTTTCTGTAGATATCCCTGTAGAATTCCAAAAAACAGTAAAGATTATGTACTACTTATGGATGTGTGAGTATAGAATAAATTATATATTTTTTTGAAAGTGTTTATATTTTATTGTCAAAGATCTACCTTAAGAAACTCATATATTAAGGTAGCATCATTAATTGGTCCTTCCCTATAGGTATTTTAAATTTGAGTGACACATATATTTAGTTACTTCAGAACTGTGCAGTATGTGGTGATCTAAATTCTTATCTGAGGAAGGTCTATGTACTGAGAACTGGCAGTCTTTTGAGGAAGGGACTTCCCTATCATATGGTGGAATTTTGTAATGATCCTTTTTCTCTGAAAAATCTTATCTAGGTAATAATCCTTTGAAATAATTATTCGTAGGATTTTATGCAAATGAAAGCTGTAAAGCATTATGACTATCTTATAAAAGGGCATGCTGCTGCTAAGTCACTTCAGTTGTGTCCGACTCTGTTCGACCCCAGATCAGATGGCAGCCCACCAGGCTCCCCCGTCCCTGGGATTCTCCAGGCAAGAACACTGGAGTAGGTTGCCATTTTCTTCTCCAATGCATGAAAGTGAAAAGTGAGGTGCCTTCAAATACTCGCTGGGCTTGACATTGACATTGACAAGTCGCTCAATTGTGTCTGACTCTTTGCAATCCTATGGACTGTAGCCTACTAGGCTCCTCTGTCCCTGGGATTTTCCAGGCAAGAGTATTGGAGTAGATTGCCATTTCCTTCTCCAATAAAAGGGCATAAACTGTTGAAATATTATAAATTATTTCTCTTTGAGCTTTGAATACTATTTACTGTTCACTTTCAGGTGGAGAGGAACATTTTTATTATTGAAAGTGCTGAATTAATACCGGATATTTCATTAAATAGAACAGTAGGACATACATTTTAGGCTGTGATATTCACAATACTTTGGATATAATTACAGCACATGGAATATTAAAACTAAATGGCAAACTGTTACCAGGTTTTGTATGTACACAGAATTCCCACTTATTGTTTTATTTTTATTCCAAACAGCAGTCTTAGCCCCATTTAACATCGTTGTTTTGGTAGGAGAGGTAGCTGCCATGACAGCTTATTTGCGCAACTGCTGAGTTAATGAATGCATTGTGGAGTATATTCTTGTTGGAGAAAATTTGTGTGTTTTTACTGTATGATTAAGGAACCTCTCTCCACCAAATATATGAGATCATTTTCCTAAAAATCTTTCAGCAGCATTGTGTGGTTGCTTTGGAATGTGAGACGTGATTCCTTATGGATAGTGCGTTTTAACTCTTGTTTTTAGTTTCTTTTGAGATTATGTTGTCAATCTGACTTCTTTGGTTAATCCTGGGTGTCAGTAGTGTTACATATTTTTATTAAAGGTTTTGATTCCATATCTGTCCATACTAACAACTCATATTTAATCAGTATATCATTAAATATATGCAGATTAAAATAATTGGCCTTCCCTGGTGGCTCAGATGGTAAAGAATCTGTTTGCAATATGGGAGACCTGGGCTTGTTCTCTGGGTTGGGAAGATCCCCTGGAGGAGGGCATGGCAACCCACTCCAGTATTCTTGCCTGGAGAATCCCCATGGACAGAGGAGCCTGGTGGGGTACAGTGCATGGGGTCTCAAAGAGTCAGACACGGCTGAGTGACTAAGCACAGCACAAGATAATCCTTTTTTAATTGGCAGAAATTGGCCTAGCTTTTAAGTATAAGTTCTTCGACTTATTAGTGAAAAAATATATTTTAGATAGGGGAGATGGGTGTTGGAAGAAAATTCTGTAGGGAATTTGGTAAATATAGATTGAATGGGGAAGATGATGAATTTTAACCGAGTAGTTAACTGCTTTACCAGTGCTGATTGTTTCAAAATAGGCCTGTTTTGTCCTAGTTACATATAACTTTGTGAGGTTCTTATGAGTAACATAGTTGGCTATAGTTTTCCCTAACCCTGTTCAATTGGCAGATCTGAATTCAAAGAGAGCTTGATTCCATCCAGTTAAAGTTCTGATTTGAATAAAACATTATTTGCAACAAAGTACGCTCTAGTGCTCGCTTAGTAATGTCTCTCAATTTCATAAGATATAGGCTGTTTTAGTAAGTTATTTTCAAGAAGTGTAACTTGTTACTGATTTTGGAGTTGACTAATGCTTACTTTTCACTTTCATGCATTGGAGAAGGAAATGGCAACCCACTCCAGTGTTCTTGCCTAGAGAATCCCAGGGACAGGGGAGCCTGGTGGGCTGCCGTCTATGGGGTCCCACAGAGTCGGACACGACGGAAGTGACTTAGCAGTAGCAGTAATGCTTTCACACTGTAATGGGCTTCCCTGATAGCTTAGTTGGTAAAGAGTCCGCCTGCAATGCAGGAGATGTGAGTTAGATCCCTAGGTTGGGAAGATACCCTGGAGAAGGGAAAGGCTACCCACTCCAGTATTCTGGCCTGGAGAAATATTATCACACTGTAATAATAATTCTAACAAGAGATAACATTTATCCAGGATTTACTTTGTGTGAAGCATAGAGCTATTCACTGTGTCTATATATTACATTATTAAATCTTAACCACACAATGAAGCAGGTATTATATTATTTAGTTTTATAGTTTGAGAAACTAAAGCTTAGAGAATCTGACTAACTTGCCCAAGATTACTCAGCAAGTAAAGTTGGATTTGGATCGCTTGATTCTAGATCCCAGAGTTTAGATTTCCATGTTATGCCACCTACAAGGTACCAAAATAAAGAAGTAATTTACATTTTAAACTCAAATATGATGAAGATATGCTTTCAATGGTACTTTTCTTAAGGCAAGTAATCTCTATAAAGGAACTGAAGCAATTAGAAATACCAATATGAAATTAATCTCAACCTTTTTGACTATACTCTTGAATTTAAAGAAGAAAAGAAAATTTAACATCAGCTACATTAAAGACCATTTATTGAAAAAGATAATATACTGTCCTAAAATTGTTTATTTTCGGTATCTGTATTGTAATGAAGGACTTAGCAAGAAGAATATGCCAATGATGGTTGCAAATTTAGGTCCACTAATACCAAATTTGAGTGCTTAATAAAGCAAATTGAAATTTTATAAGAAGGAGGATCATTCAACTTGGGAATCATATAAACAAAATGGCCTAAAACTTTCTTAAGTATTTTACCCACAATCGAAATACATCAGGTGGACTGAAGTTGGATTGAAATTAACAACATAGAACCATGCATTTCACTTTCCTTAGGCCTTCTGTGTGTTTTTTTTTTGGTTTCTGTGTAAGAGGACTGATTGTTTAGTAAGTAGACCTACATATTTTACTCTTCATTGGCATACAAGTGATCATACTTGCTGGTTACTATGAAAACATATAGAAAAAATTTTAATAGATTACACAAAATTTAATTGATATTTTAATCTAAAAAGAATTTTTGTGAGCTTTAAAATACACATACCCATATATTCTGTCTTTTTTTCTTAAACAGATTAGGGGATAAACCTTAAAAAGTTACTTCTTTAGAGGCTGAAATTTGACTTAATGTTCTGAACATTTATAATGGTTTTAGGCAGTTGTATTCCATTTAATATTACGGAATAATATCACACAATATCTTAAATTCTGTTTTTAAAGCCCTTAACAGAACTACTTTTATTTTGAGGCCAAGGATTTTGAGTAAATTTACTATAAGCTAGCTTTCATGACTTAGGAATCCTAATGGGAATAAGTAAGAGTCTTTCCTGTGTCGTAGAATGGGATGGAATTTTGAAGCTGGAAGGGCTTGTGCCCTTCTTTAGTTGAAAACCTGAAATGCACTGAGGTTGCTTAGCTCAGTATATGTCACTCAAACCCACGTATTTTCATTCTTCCTCTGGGGCTCGCTCTCCTTCCCTAGTATTTGTGTATCTGGTTGTTAGATAAAGGCAAATTTAGAGGCACCCTGGAATTTGTGTATATCTTACTTCATTAACTATCAATTTTTTGATTAATAATTTAAAGAAATTTTAAAGTTTTTTTTAATGTATGTTGAAAATATAATTTTAAAATTTATACTCACTATGCTTACCGTTTGTTGTTTTTAATTAAGGTAGTAGTTTGTTAACATATTTTTACTGTGTTGCTAATTTAAACGGTACTGTAACTTTTGAAATGATTTATTTCTTATAACAAGTTCAGCCTGTGAATAAATTTTTAAAAAAATTCTTTTAAAAAGTTACGAGTTATAATGGGTTAATATTCTTCAGGATAATAGTGTTCTTAGATGTTACTCAGATTTTTTGGTTTTGGTCTGTCAGGCAGAGTAATTATTAAGATTATAGGAAGAGTTTGCCAAGGCCTATTTGTATTAACAAAAAGAATGATCTGCCAAAGTAGGTAAAGTGCATCATTGTAAACTTTACTTCTTAAAAATAAATGTGATCCCCTACCAAAACACTGTCTTCAGTGCCAGAACTTTAAAAAACGTTCTTAAACAGATTAGGGGATAAACCTTAAAAAGTTACTTCTTTAGAGGCTGAAATTTGACTTAATGTTCTGAACATTTATAATGGTTTTAGGCAGTTGTATTCCATTTAATATTACAGAATAATATCACACAATATCTTAAATTCTGTTTTTAAAGCCCTTAACAGAACTACTTTTATTTTGAGGCCAAGGATTTTGAGTAAATTTACTATAAGCTAGCTTTCATGACTTAGGAATCCTAATGGGAATAAGTAAGAGTCTTTCCTGTGTCGTAGAATGGGATGGAATTTTGAAGCTGGAAGGGCTTGTGCCCTTCTTTAGTTGAAAACCTGAAATGCACTGAGGTTGCTTAGCTCAGTATATGTCACTCAAACCCACGTATTTTCATTCTTCCTCTGGGGCTCGCTCTCCTTCCCTAGTATTTGTGTATCTGGTTGTTAGATAAAGGCAAATTTAGAGGCACCCTGGAATTTGTGTATATCTTACTTCATTAACTATCAATTTTTTGATTAATAATTTAAAGAAATTTTAAAGTTTTTTTTAATGTATGTTGAAAATATAATTTTAAAATTTATACTCACTATGCTTACCGTTTGTTGTTTTTAATTAAGGTAGTAGTTTGTTAACATATTTTTACTGTGTTGCTAATTTAAACGGTTTGAGTAAATTTACTATAAGCTAGCTTTCATGACTTAGGAATCCTAATGGGAATAAGTAAGAGTCTTTCCTGTGTCGTAGAATGGGATGGAATTTTGAAGCTGGAAGGGCTTGTGCCCTTCTTTAGTTGAAAACCTGAAATGCACTGAGGTTGCTTAGCTCAGTATATGTCACTCAAACCCAAGTATTTTCATTCTTCCTCTGGGGCTCGCTCTCCTTCCCTAGTATTTGTGTATCTGGTTGTTAGATAAAGGCAAATTTAGAGGCACCCTGGAATTTGTGTATATCTTACTTCATTAACTATCAATTTTTTGATTAATAATTTAAAGAAATTTTAAAGTTTTTTTTAATGTATGTTGAAAATATAATTTTAAAATTTATACTCACTATGCTTACCGTTTGTTGTTTTTAATTAAGGTAGTAGTTTGTTAACATATTTTTACTGTATTGCTAATTTAAACGGTACTGTAACTTTTGAAATGATTTATTTCTTATAACAAGTTCAGCCTGTGAATAAATTTTTTAAAAAATTCTTTTAAAAAGTTACTAGTTATAATGGGTCAATATTCTTCAGGATAATAGTGTTCTTAGATGTTACTCAGATTCTTTGGTTTTGGTCTGTCAGGCAGAGTAATTATTAAGATTATAGGAAGAGTTTGCCAAGGCCTATTTGTATTAACAAAAAGAATGATCTGCCAAAGTAGGTAAAGTGCATCATTGTAAACTTTACTTTTTAAAAATAAATGTGATCCCCTACCAAAACACTGTCTTCAGTGCCAGAACTTTAAAAAATGGGCAGCGTCATGAGAATGAGTCAACGGTCTTTACAGGCTGACGGTATGGCCACCGGAAGTTTGAACTGTGTTAGTAGTTTCAGTCCAGTCATCCTAGTTAATTCTATTCCTCAAAAACGTTACAGTGAGGTTGCACAGGGCACTTCTCGAGCATTCTCTTGTGTGATTCATGCTGGGAGGAGCCTGCTGTGTTCCTCCTATGCTATAAAAATTATACTTCTAAATGTAGGATCTTTTTCTTCTCAAGTCCTGGTTCTTTTCCTGGCAGCCGCTACTTTCCTGCTTGGGCCTTGGATCAGGAGAGACATCACATGTTTCCTTCTTAGGGAAGAAGCCCTTAAGGTCGTGCTTCTCTGGTTTAGCTGTGTGACGGCCCATTAGGAAAGGGCCAAAAGGATTTTTGCCAGACAGTGCATGTATTAGAACTCCTTTTCCTGTGCATACTCTGTTTTCAAATCAAACGTGTAAAAAGCAGCAGTGTTTTGAAAAATACTAAATGGAAATGGGGTAGACTATATGTGCTTTTAGGAAGTTTTTTTTTCCAGTTATAGTTTCTGTTAAATGAATACATACATTGAACGTAAACATTTCTTTTCTGTTTTGTTTTTTTAATTCCACAGTCCATGCTGTAACACTGTTTCTAAATATCTTCGGATGCTTGGCTTGGTTTTGTGTTGATCCTCCAAGAGGAGTTGATTTTGGATTGAGTATCCTGTGGTTCTTACTTTTTACTCCTTGTTCATTTGTCTGTTGGTACAGACCACTTTATGGAGCTTTCAGGTAAAATGTGTGTACTTTAGCATATGCTCTTTAAACCTGTGAAGTAAATAATCTTAGTACACCTTAAAGGTAAAAGTGACATATGTTCATATTTTAAGCTTTTTATTACTGTACAGTATACCTTCAGAAAAGTCCGTATATCTCTGTATATTAAGTCCCTCTCTAACTTGCTGTATGTTCATTCGACCTTGTAACTAACAATATCCCATTCTTTTCGCCCACTTGAGAAAAAAGACCAAACATGAAAATGAATGAGGGGAAAATGAGAACAAACTTAAGTCTTAATATTTGTAAAAGATTCTTTTCCATAAGAATATTTTACTCATATTTCGCCTTCCAAAAAAAGTCAAAAGTGGTGATTAATCCTAATTTTTTAAATGAATCTGGGTAACCTAGCTAAGGTAATATTTAAAGTGAGTCACTTCACCTAGCAACTTGGTAATTATTTTCTGTATAAATTCATTTTTGGTTTTTCAAAAGGCAGTGACATTTTAAAATCATTTAGACTGTAAGATTAAGTATACTATTTTGCATGATATATTTTAATGAATGGTTAGTATAAACATCTCCTAAATGCGTGTTCTGTGGGCTGTTACTAGGTGGTGTAGAAAAAATGCTCATTAGCTTAAGTTTGGGAAGTTAAGTGGGATAATAAAACTAAGTTTCTTCATTTCAGAATTTCTTAGGTTTCTTTAAGAGGTTAGGGTGCTTTGTGGTGTAACTGTGAAACCATTATATGTGTCTGTATGTGCAGTATCTTTTATTGCTTCAGAAAATAAACATTGGGAAATGCTGATTTAGATGCTAGCCTTAGATGAATCCATGCATTCAGTTGTTGATCAGGTTACTTTTATTTGAGTAAACTCGTTTATGAATGACAGACCTTTTTCAGCTCTCATGCACATGGAGCAACATTACTATGAAATAGGCGTGTATTGTGCAGACGATGTATTAGAGAAATTAGAGGGCCACATTCAGTTGTTTAACTTATTTTCCTTTTCAACAAAAAATATCCTTGATTATCCAGAATGTGTATCACTGCCCCCCCCCACCTCTACCCATCTCAGTCCCCAGACCTTGCTAAATGGAATTAGAAATGAAAACATGGAAACCGAAAATGAAAAGGAAGGAAATGGGGAAGATTAGGGAATTTGGGGAAAAGTGTCATACAACAGAAAACTAAATTGGTTAGAAATGGAATGAAGGGAAAAAATATATGGGCGGGAGGAAGGAATCTTTGGATCTAATGGAAAATAACAGGTTGGTTGTCAAAAACTACCTCAGTTTTTTTGCATACAAGTCTTTAATAAATTTCAGGCTTTTGGCAGGGAGTTGCAACTGGTATTGTAAAATTGTTTTCATGGGGAAGTCAGATTTACTTTTCTATATTGTTTTGAAGTGAGGAAGTATATTTTAAGTAACTCTCTGTATAGTTAAAAACAGAACAACTGTTTGAAAATTGGAATTAGACTGATTTTACCTTTGTAAAAATTTGGATAGATTAGCTAGAGGAAGATTTGTGCACTCTTGGAAGTTAAAGTCCAGATAGTTCAGTAAGTGCTGGCATGTGGGAATTTATAGCTTAGAGAAATTTGAAATGTCTTAAAAATAATCATTTATATTAGTGTGGTAAGTGTATATGAGATTAATTTTATTGTCTTACTGTCCAGAAACAGAAGATGGGTTGATCAATGAATTAAACAAAGTCTATTAAAAAATATGTTTAGCCTCCTTAAATAGTAAAAGTAGAAAAAACGGCCCTCTTTCAGCCATCTTGGACCCTGTGAAGCCCTGCTGGGAACGGGACTTCTAAAAGGACAAACATGTCTCGAAGGCTGTGGTCCAAGGCAGTTTTTGCTGGCTATAAATGGGGTCTACGGAACCGAAGGGAACACACTGCTCTCCTGAAGATTGAAGGTGTATATGCTTGAGATGAAACTGAATTCTATTTAGGCAAGAGATGTGCTTATGTGGACAAAGCAAAGAACAACACAGTAACTGCTGGTGGAAAACCTAACAAAACCAAGCTGGGGAAAGATCACTCGAGCTCATGGAAACAGTGGCATGGTTCGTGCCAGATTCCGAAGCAACCTTCCTGCTAAGGCCACTGGACACAGAATTCGTGTGATGCTGTACCCTTCGAGAATTTAAACTTCTTGAAAATAAATAAAAGTGTGGATTTGTTAAAAAAGAAAAAAGGAAAAAATGACAGACTGAGGTTTCTGTTTCATCAATTTAGTATACTAGCTGTGCATCTTTTTACTTTTACTCTTTAGGGAGGCTAAACATATATCTCTATAGAATTTGTCTGCCTCATTTGATCAACCAACTTTTTTCTTTCTGGACAAGAAGACAGTAAAATTCATTTCATAGCTGTGCTTTTATATAAACGAACTGTACATATGGGAGCTTCCTTGGTAGCTCAGCGGTGAAGAATCCACCTGCCAGCGCAGGAGACGCAGGTTCAATCCCTTGGTCGGTAGTATCCCCTGCAGGAGGAAATGCAACCCACCCCACGTCGAAAAGAGAGTTGGACAGGACTTAGTGACTAAACAGCAACAGCTTACATATAAAGGAGGAAGGTGAACCAATCCTGACATTCCTTCGTTACTATTTGAGAGCAATATTTTAGAAATGCTTTCCTTTTATTAGGACAGCTTAATGTTTGTATATTTTTAAATTTAGTTTTAATTGAAGGATAATCGCTTTACAGTATTGTGTTGGTTTCTGCCATACATCAACATGAATCAGCCACAGGTATACATGTGTCCCCTCCCTAGAATTCGTGTGATGCTGTACCCTTCGAGAATTTAAACTTCTTGAAAATAAATAAAAGTTTGGATTTGTAAAAAAAATAAAAATAAAAAATAAAAAGTAATTATGTATTACTTGAGTAATTTAACCATTAATTTTAATAAGAAAAATTAATATATGAGGAGGAGAGACCAGTGCACTACACGGAAGAAGGAAGGACACGTTACTTTAAAACGAACAGAAGGTGCCACCAAGTGGGAAAAAAGTATATCCACAGTAAAGAAAAATCCAGGCAAGCCATGTTTTTTTCTTTTTTAACTTGGCCCAAAGGATTTCAGAGTTCAAATATTTCAAACCACACAAAATCAAAACTTTGTTTCTTCTAATGTAAATGAAAACAGCAATTTTATACTATTATGCAAAAAACTGCCCAAATTTTCTTTCCATTAGTATTCAACAACGTTTTATTGTGTCAAATTTCATGTAGATACTGATTATTTAATTGGTTTACTACCATAAAAATGAAAATAAATATTATTGTGCATTATTGTATAGATGGTGGCAATTAGCTAACATAAAGATAAAACTAAGGGTACTCCAAAATAGTATAAGACAGTATTTGTAATCCACTGAAATAAAGACTTTGAGTATTCTATTCAGTCAGGTTAAATGAGAAATTAAAATCTAATCGTTGACCTCATAAATGAATAAAGGACTTCCTTGATGGCTCAGACAGTAAAAGCATCCTCCTACAATGCGGAAGACCCGGGTTTGATCCCTGGGTCAGAAAGATCCCCTGGGAGAAGGAAATGGCAACCCACTCCAGTACTCTTGCCTGGAGAATCCCATGGATGGACTGGGGAGCCTGGTAGGCTACTGTCCATGGGATCGCAAAGAGTCAGACTGAGCAACTTCACTTTCACTTTAAATCAATAAAACAGATAAGAAAAGGAAGATACTGTAACAAAGAAAAATAACAGATAGTAAGTTAAAGCTCAACATTCAGAAAATGAAGATCATGGCATCCGATCCCATCACTTCATGTGAAATAGATGGAGAAACAGTGGAAACAGCGTCAGACTTTATTTTTTGGGGTTCCAAAATCACTGCAGATGGTAATTGCAGCCATGAAATTAGAAGACGCTTACTCCTTGGAAGAAAAGTTATGACCAACCTAGATAGTATATTCAAAAGTAGAGACATTACTTTGCCAACTAGGGTCTGTCTAGTCAAGGCTATGGTTTTTCCTGTGGTCATGTGTGGATGTGAGAGTTGGACTGTGAAGAAGGCTGAGCGCCGAAGAATTGATGCTGCTGAATTGTGGTGTTGGAGAAGACTCTTGAGAGTCCCTTGGACTGCAAGGACATCCAACCAGTCCATTCTGAAGGAGATCAGCCCTGGGATTTCTTTGGAAGGAATGATGCTAAAGCTGAAACTCCAGTACTTTGGCCACCTCATGCGAAGAGTTGACTCATTGGAAAAGACTGATGCTGGGAGGGATTGTGGGCAGGAGGAGAAGGGGATGACCGAGGATGAGACGGCTGGATGGCATCACGGACTTGATGGATGTGAGTCTGAGTGAACTCCGAGAGATGGTAATGAACAGGGAGGCCTGGCGTGCTGCGACTCATGGGGTCACAAAGAGTCGGACACGACAGAGCAACTGAACTGAACTGAACTGAACTGAACTGAAGTTACAGTACAGTATTAGTCTACCAGCCAGTACTCATCAAGTGACTATAAACTCCAGGACAGGCTCGTATATATTTTCATCTTTATAATTAATGTACAAACCCGTGATTACCTGAAACATAGTGGGGTACTCAATAAATATTCACTCAATGGCATGAACTGTTTGTAAGCTGGGTGCTGTGCTGGGCTCCAGGCAATAATTTTTTTAATTTTCAAGGTTCGAGTGGCTCCAATGCCCATCCAAGATGTTTGCACCACCATGGATACCTTTTGCTTATCTACTGTTAGACCTTACCGATTGCTGACACATTCAAAGCAAATGAAAGCTTTGAGACAAGACTGACAAAATGAACTCATTTTCCCACATAATTTTTCATGTTACCACAAAGATGGGGAGCATTAAGTGAGCCACAAGTTCATTAAAAATACGCCCTGGTTCTACCAAAAACACTGAAAGTATGCCTCTGAAGGGAAATCCTTCCCCAGGTGAGACTATGTAACTACTCAACAGACTCGGACTGTCAGAGGCCACAGAGGGCCCCTGAGAACTCAGAAGGGCCGAGCACATGGACATATCAGGTGCTCCTCCCGCCGGGAGTCTTTGCAGTAGTTTGTGCAGGGGACACGGCTCACCCAGATGACACAGCACAGGCTCAAGGGAGATGGGAACCACACGAGGCAGGTGCAGGAGCTGCCCTCACTTTACAGCTTCATGTCCACAGAAGCTAACATCTCTGCTAACAACTACACAGGCACGGCTTCAGGACTGCTGTTCCCAGCAGGGCCATACTGGCTCTAAGCGCAACAGGACAGGGGAGCCCAAACATAGCTAACTCATCGGGCATTTGCAAGTCCTCTCAAGCTAGATGCAGTTTGCCAATCAGGGATCAGTTTTATCCAGCAATATGACTGATACAATCTAACCTAGTTTCCAGGGTAACAGAGCTAGATATTTAACTGAAGATCAGAGTCTCTCAATCCTTTTGCCCATATTTATGAAAACTACATACTATACTAGGTAAGATCACACTTGAAGTCCGGTCTCCAGCACTAACCTCTATTCTGACCTCCGGACTAATGTGTTCAACTATCTGCCCACCACACTCACTTGGCTGTCTAACAGACATCTCAGATGGAACTCTTGATTATGCCTTCCAATTCTGCTTCTCCCATCCTGCCTGCTCCTCCTCTTCCTAGCTAATATTAACCACTAGTAGTTCAGGCCAAAATCTTGAGGCTACCCTTTTCTCTCAAAATCCAATCTATCAGCAAATCCAGTTTAGTCCATCTTCAAAATGCGTCTCTGTGGTGGACAGCCTCTAAGATGACCTCCAATGACCACATCCTCCTGGTGGACACACCTCTCCTTGAATGTGGGCTAGCCCGATGGACTCAACTCTAAACAACAGAATACAGCATCAGTGTGGGGTGTCACTTCTGAGATTAGGTTTAAAAAGACTGCGGCTTCCAACTATGGTGCTCCCTTTCATTTGTTCCTGATAGTACTCTGGGAAAACTAGCTGCTGCATCATGAGGTAGTCTTGAGGGGAGGCCCACACGACTGTTCTAAGGTCTACCCACAGCCACGTGAATGAGTTTGACAGTAGATCCTTCCAAATGTAAACCTCAATATGACTGCAGCCTCCCATGGCAAAGAGACGGGGAAACAATGGAAACAGTAACAGACTTTACTTTCTTGGGCTCCAAAATCACTGTGGACAGTGACTGCAGCCATGAAATTAAAAGACGCTTGCTCCTTGGAAGAAAAGCTATGACAAACCTAGATAGCATATTAAAAAGTAGAGACATTACTTTGTCGATAAAGGTCCATACAGTCAAAGCTATGGTTTTTCCAGCAGTCACGTATGGATGCCAGAGTTGGACCAAAAAGAAAGCTAAGTGACAAAGAATTAATGCTTTCGAACTGTGGTGTTGGAGAAGACTCTTGAGAGTCCCTTGGACTGAAAGGAGATCCAACCAGTCCATACTAAAGAAAATCAACCCTCAATATTTGTTAGAAGGACTGATGCTGAAATTCCAATACTTTGGCCAGCCGATGCTGACTCATTAGAAATGACCTCAGTGTTGGGGAAGATTGAAGGCAGGAGGAGAAGGGGACAACAGAGGATGAGATGGTTGGATGCCATCACTGACTCAATGGACATGAGTCTGAGCAAACTCTGGGAGATGGTGAAGGACAGGGAAGCCTGGCGTGCTGCAGTCCATGGGTCGCAAATGGTCAGACACAACTGAGCAACTGAACAACAACAGCAAACACACGGTGTCTTCTGTGTAGCGTTGTGAGAGATTCTAAGCAGAGATATCCAGCTAAGCTGCACTCAAAACTCTTACCCACAGAACCTGTCAGATTACTGTTTTAAACTAAATTTGAAAAGTCTGTTACACAGGAGTAGACAACAGTGTGTGCGTGCTCAGTCATGCCTGACTCTATGGCCCCAGGGACTATACAGCCCACCAGGCTCCTGTGTCCATCCTCTGGAATAACCCTGGCAAGAATACTGTGATGGGTTGCTGTTTCCTCCTCCAGGGGATCTTCCTGACCCAGGGGATAAGCCTGCGTCTACTGCGGGTTCTGCACTGGCAGGCAGACTCTTTACCTCTGTATCACCAGGAAAGCCCCCAGGAGCCATTAGCTGGGGCTAAGCAAAGTAAGCATCTGTCTGCTTGGTACAGCGGGTGGAGAGGAGGAGTGTGGCAATAGATCAGTAAGGTGGCAGAGCCCGCACAGGGACAAGAAGGCATTCACGTGGGGAGGTAGGGGGGGTTGCCAAGCTGATGTGGGTGCTGGAAGCAAAGGGGGGTAAGAAGAGCGTTCAGAGGTGGGTAGTGGGAAGGAAGCAATGAGAACTTCAGCAAACAGAGTGGAATTCATCAAATAAGTAACTCTATTTTTAAAAAGAAGAAACAGAAATATGGAAAGAGAAAAACTAGAATATAACCTGAGGTGTTGGACTGGATTCAGTGGCATTGCTGTGCATGCATGGTTTTCAATGTGTAGACTAAAAAAGACAGAGATATAGATGTATATACACAATTGTTAGAGCCAACTAAGCTTGTCCACTGAGAGGGCCTGGGAGCAGTGATGTCCCAACAGCAGTGAGCATACCTTGCACTTAGATATTATTACAGTTTCTAAATACTATACCGAAAAATAGCAAGAAAACAAAACAAACACAGGGCTCCTGAAAGAAATGGCTGTTTTCACGGGTAGGGTGGGGAAAACCTAAGACGAACCTGGAAAAATTGTTGTCAGAAAGAATGTGCTCCAAGAATGCTGGAGATGTTTTAAAAGGTCCACAAATGCAGACTGAATGGACCCTACCGGTCAAATTTGTTCAATCTGAGCAATAAAAGAACAAATTATATTGGCATTATGCTGCTGCTGCGTTGCTTCAGCTGTGTCTGGCTCTGCAGCACCAGGAACTGCAGCCCACACTGTGGACAGAGGCCCCTCTGCCGCGGGGACTCCCCAGGCAAGAATCCTGGAGCAGGTGCCGTGCCCTCCTCCAGGGGACCTTCCCGACACAGGGACGGAACCTGTATCTCTTACGTCTCCTGCGTTGGCAGGCAGGCTCCTTACCACTGGTGCCACCTGGGAAGCCCATTAATGGACTATAACCCACTGATTAAAATAACAGTTCATACTGCTATAAATAAACTGACGTTTCTTGAGTAACTGGATAGTTATATAACTTCAAAGTTTCTCCCCACAAAATGCTAGTTGTAAAGGGAAAATGAGTAACTTTAGAATGCAGAAATCTGGGGAAATCAGAAGCCATTTAATAAAATGCAACAAGAACCTGACATTGCTTCCGTGACACTCCTGCCACAGGTGCATAGCTTGCATCGAGTTATGAGGAAACACACTGAGGGGCACTCGACATCACAACTGGCTTGCGATCTTGTGTTAAGATCACAAAAATCGAGGAAAAACTGATGAACCAATCCAGTGTGCAAGAGACTAGAGAGAAATGAGGTCTACAGGAAAGGCATGCCCAGATCCTCTTGCTGTAACGGACACTGTTGGGAACACTGATGAAACCTGAAACAGGGTCTGACCATTACACAGCAGTGGGGTATCACTTAATTTCCTACCTTTGATGTTACATCGTAGCCATGTATGTAGGAGAAGGTACTTGTCTGTAGGAGTTACACACTAAAGTTAATTCTGTCGTAATAGGACATCATTTTGGAAACTTACTTTGAAATGATTCAAGTACTTGGAACTTTCCAGAAAATTTGGGATTGTTCCCAATTTTTAAAAAATTGTAAAACAGGACTTCCCGAGTGGCACAGTGGATAAGAATCTGCCTACCAGTGCAGGGGACACTGTTTCGATCCTGGTCCAGGAAGATCTCACATGCCACGGAGCAGCTAAGCCTGTGTGCCACAGCTACTGAGCTCATGCTCCAGAGCCCGCAAGCTGCAACTACTGAAGCCTGTGCTCCGCAACACGAGAAGCCACTGAAATGAGAAGCCCGCACACACTGCAACTAGAGAAAGCCCACGCACAGCAAAGAAGACCCCTCCCAGCCAAAGGATTTACCCATGACTTACAAGATCCGCATGTAGATGCAGCTACTGGAGGCCCTAGCTAGTCTCCTGACATCTTCCCCTCACTCATTCCATTCCAGGCCAACTGGCCACTCTGCTGTTCTTTTGAATGCAAGCAATACATCTCAGATACAATGAGCCTTTGCACCTGTGGTTTCTGATGTCTGGAACTCTTCATTTCCCCCCACCTCTAATCCCCTCCCCTTTTCAACTGTCACTTCTTCAAGAAGCCTTCCCTAACCCCCTGTATCAAACAGGCACCTCCCCCACGAGAGAAGGCCCTCACTCTTTCTGAATATCAGCTCCCTTGCATTTACTGCTTCCTAAAATACAGAACATGCTTGTTTTTCTGCTTCCTCTCATGAGAGCAAGGGCTTTGTTTCACTCATTTGTTATATCCTCAGAGCCCACAATTGTTCTTGGTGCCCATTAGGTATGCCATAGGTTCTTTGTTTTTCCACCACAGGTATTTGAATGAATCAAGATGACAGACTGTAGTTCATTACTCTGTACGTAATACCTGGCTCTCTAATGCAAGAAAAATCAACCCAACTTCAGATTTATTCATGGGTCAAATCAAAGGTAAGATTAGAGTTCTACAACGTACTGCACTCACTCAGAAAAGGGGTTTATGAGAAACAAGACAGCTGAGCTAATCCAAACCACTTTCTCCAACGAAGACTCATCATAAGCCTTTAAGCTTCCCTTACAAAAAGAGTCATCAAAGATGCTCAGAACTTAGGGGGCTCCACTCCACTCATCTCACATGCTAGTAAAGTAATGCTCAAAATTCTCCAAGCCAGGCTTTAGCAATACATGAACCGTGAACTTCCTGATGTTCAAGGTGGTTTTAGAAAAGGCAGAGGAACCGGAGATCAAATTGCCAACATCCGTTGGATCATGGAAAAAGCAAGAGAGTTCCAGAAAAACATCTATTTCTGCTTTCTTGACTATGCCAAAGCCTTTGACTGTGTGGATCACAATAAACTGTGGAGAATTCTGAAAGAGATGGGAATACCAGACCACCTAACCTGCCTCTTGAGAAACCTATATGCAGGTCAGGAAACAACAGTTAGAACTGGACATGGAACAACAGACTGGTTCCAAATAGGAAAAGGACTATGTCAAGGCTGTATATTGTCACCCTACTTATTTAACTTATATGCAGAGTACATCATGAGAAATGCTGGACTGGAAGAAACATAAGCTGGAATCAAGATTGCCGGGAGAAATATCGAAAACCTCAGATATGCAGATGACACCACCCTTATGGCAGAAAGTGAAGAGGAACTAAAAAGCCTCTTGATGAAAGTAAAAGAGGAGAGTGAAGAAGTTGGTTTACAGTTCAACATTAAGAAAACGAAGATCATGGCATCTGGTCCCATCATTCCATGGGAAATAAATGGAGAAACAGTGGAAACAGCATCAGACTTTATTTTGGGGGGCTCCAAAATCACTGCAGGTGGTGACTGCAGCCATGAAATTAAAAGACGCTTACTCCTTGGAAGAAAAGTTATGACCAACCTAGATAGTATACTGAAAAGCAGAGACGTTACTTTGCCGACTAAGGTCTCTCTGGTCAAGGCTATGGTTTTTCCTGTGGTCATGTATGAATGTGAGAGTTGGACTGTGAAGAAGGCTGAGCGCCAAAGAATTGATGCTTTTAACTGTGGTGTTGGAGAAGACTCTTGAGAGTCCTTTGGACTGCAAGGAGATCCAACCAGTCCATTCTGAAGGAGATCAACCCTGGGATTTCTTTGGAAGGAATGATACTAAAGCTGAAACTCTAGTACTTTGGCCACCTCATGCAAAGAGTTGACTCACTGGAAAAGACTGATGCTGGGAGGGATTGTGGGCAGGAGGAGAAGGGGACAAGAGAGGATGAGATGGCTAGATGGCATCACTGACTCGATGGACATGAGTCTGAGTGAACTCTGGGAGTTGGTGATGGACAGGGAGGCCTGGCGTGCTGTGATTCACGGGGTCGCAAAGAGTCAGACATGACTGAGCGACTGAACTGAACTCCACAAAGAAACCCAGCTTTGTATCCTTAACTGCCCTCAGGCAGCACCCGAGCAGGTGGTATTATCTTCTACAGCTTCCAGCTTCTTTTTTATGTGATCTCAGATCTTACATATAAAGGACTGGCTTGGCTGAACAGTACTTATCATTTCAGATTTTTAACTATTTAATGGTTTAAGATGTGTTTCATCCCACATAATTTAAATCAATTCCCTCCTCCAACCCCTAATCTAGATAGGTACTCTAAAGGAGATGGCCATCCACCTGAACAATAGCCCACAGACCTTCTACACACTCTCAGGACCAACTCCTCCCAAAACAGTCAACCAAATAAACGAAAACTGCAGGATGCCTCGTCACCTAAAGCCAGCACTCCACTGTGAGACCGTGTTCTCAAATTGTGCCCCTGACATACAGAATGCCCCTGCAAAGAAGGCAGATAGCTCCAGACCTAAAATTACAGCTCCCCACATTTTAAGAGACCATAGATTATTATTTCCCATTAAAAAGAGCACCAAAGTCCAGCCTCAAGTAACATCAGTGCTGCTTTCTCATGTTAAGAGCCAATGAGTTTTAGTAAAGACACACTCCAATACCGTAGTCTTCAAACTACATCACTGATATGAGTAAATGCTCCTAAGGAGTCCAAGCAGTGGACCACAAGTTGAAAACAGTATGTATGAGAAACATTATAAACATATTTTCCCTAGCTCACATAATATTATAAAAAAAAAAAACTACTCTGTCCAATCGAGTAGACTGTTCAATTTAAGTAAAATATTAGATTAGCTCACTTCCTTAGTCACATTAGCCGTATTTCAAGGCGCTCTGGGCTACATGTGGCTGGTGGTTTTGTTGTAGTTCAGTTGCTAAATCGTGTTGGACTCTTTGTGGCCCCATGCACTGTAGCCCGCCAAGCTCCTCTGTCCATGGGATTTTCCAAGCAAGGACACTGGAGTGGGTTGCATGCCCTTCTCCAACAGATCTTCCCAACCCAGGGATCGAACTTGCGTCTCTTGCACTGGCAGGTGGAGTCTTTATCACTCACTGAGACACCAGGGAAGCCCCACTGGAAAGCACAGTTATAGAACGTTTCCATCATCATGGAAAGTTCTACTGGTCAGTGCTACATTTAAACAGACAAATATCTTTAAAACAAACATTCAAAAACAAACAAACAGAAAACAAATCTCGTAAAGAAATGCAGATTTTCACTTTCTCTTGAAAAATCGTCTCTGGAAACCCACACCTGGATCCTCACCTGGTGCAGCTGGAGAGGGGGCAGCACGCTGCCCTCACTGATGCAGCGCGTGCGTTCAGCTCACTGTAATGCCCAGAACCCCTGGCACGTCAGCCACCCAGTGCCTAGATTCCTACTTGAGCCGTTAGAATGAATACTATGAGAGTATCTCAGTTTCTACTCAGTAGAGCCCAAAACTGTTTCTGATGATCAAGTTCAACTAAAAGATCACAATTAACCTGATACTTTATTTTCAGGGCTGGTTTTTTTTTTTTGTAAAATTTTCTAGACCAGGATCTTCTAGAAAGGATCTCTAGAGTATATCAACCAGCAGTCTACGAAATAAATACTTTTTCTGAACTATTTTTATTAAAAATTTGGTAATTCACGTAAGGATTTGAAATTGCATCTTTAAAATAGATATATTAAAAAAAATCATAGTTTTTAGAGACTTAAGGAATTTGAGGGAATCTCATTTAACAGATGAGAGATCCAAACTCCCGAGAGGTTAAGGAATGTGCTTTAAGTTGAACTGCTGAATAAGATCAGAGCCAGAGCGCTTTCAGCCTTTCTCTTCACTATGGCTAAGTGATACTACAGCCCCCTGTTTTTCCTCAAAGACAGCGACACGATTATGTAACCCAACATATAATATGATTGGTGACACCTCTCCATCAAGAGAGAGTCTACACCTCTCCTGTTAAACACAAACAGAGTTTTCTAACTGCCTTGGCCAAGGGAATGCAGCTCAGTACTGGATGATTCCAACACTAACTCAGATAACACGGCTTCTGCCTGGTGCTCCTTCTCAGAGCATTTGTCTGAGGAGGCTCAGGCCACCTGAGGGTATTCCAACCCAACACTCACCCATGCTCCCTGCTAAAAGCCAGCATCAATTGCCCGACGGGGAGAGAACACAGCTCCAGACTGTTGTCAGAGCTGCTCTGGTCTTTGCTCAAACCCCCCCAACCCCCACCTTCGGCCAGGTTGTCCTTGCTCAAAACCAGCCAAACAAGCCACTACCTCCACCCACACGTTTAGTAAAAGTGAACATAAATTTTTAAGTTAAAGGGTCCAGAGATAAGAAAGGAAGCTACAAGCAAAAACTCAGATGGAACCAGATGAGACCAACCAGTGAATCTGACCCTCAACTATAACCCTGAAGGTGAAGGTGAAGTCGCTCAGTCGTGTCCGACTCTTTGCGACCCCGTGGACGGTAGCCTACCAGGCTCCTCCGTCCATGGGATTCTCCAGGCAAGAATACTGGAGTGGGTTGCCATTTCCTTCTCCAGGGGATCTTCCCGACCCAGGGATCTCTTGCATTGGAGGCAGACGCTTTAACCTCTGAGCCACCACCCTGAGTCATCTTATACATTGATTTCTATAACATTAGCATATTAAACGGCACCCCTACCAACAGTGATGACCAGACATTAATAACAAAAAAAGGATAAAGAGGGAGTGGTACCCCACTCCCTGAGGATGGAGGGAGCCCTGCCTTTCCTGGCAGACTAATGTGTATGCCCCGCCATCATTAGCCTCACTCCTCCTCCCTTTGTCTTTACTTTTTAAAATAAAATCCCTCTTGCCACTGATTTGAGTAAGTTGGAGGAGAAAGACATGTGCTCATCTCCTCCTGCGAGAACACCAAAATTGCAACTAGCTGCTGAACAATCAACAGGAACCCATCAAAAAAAGATACCCGACATCCAAGGGCAAAGTAGAAGCCGCAACAAGACGGTACGAGGGGTGCAATCGAGTTCAAAATCAAACCTCATACCAGCCCAAGATGCTTGGAAAATACACACAAAAAAACCTTGTGTGTACCAGGACCCCAGGGAAAGGAGCAGAGACTGAGTCACAGTCTGAGACTGAGCCAAACCTGTTTGAGAGTCTCCTGGAGAGGCATGGGGTCTCAGGAAGCATTACAATGAAGAAAGCCAGTAGAGGTGATAAAATTCCAGCTGAGCTATCTCAGCTCCTAAAAGACGATGCTGTGAAAGTGCTGCACTCAGTAACATGCCAGCAAATTTGGAAAACTCAGCAGTGGCTACAGGACTGGAAAAAGTCAGTATTCATTCCAACCTCAAAGAAGTGCAATGCCAAAGAATGTTCAAACTGCTGCACAACTGCACCCATTTCACACACTAGCAAAGTAATGCTCAAAATCCTTCAAGCTAGGCTTCAACAGTATGTGAATCAAGAACTTTCAGACATACAAGCTGGATTTAGAAAAGGCAAAATTGCCAACATCTGCTGGATCACAGAAAAAAGCAAGGGAATTCCCAAAGAACACCTACTTCTGTTCCATTGACTATTCTGAAGCCTTCAACTGTGTGGATCACAATGAACTGTGGAAAATTCTTAAAGAGATAGGAATATCAGACCACCTTTCCTGCCTCCTGAGAAACCTGTATGCAGGTCAAGAAGCAATAGTAAGAACGGGACATAGAACAAAGGACTGGTTCAAAATTGAAAAGGAGTACGTCAAGGCTGTATATTGTCACCCTGCTTATTTAACTTACATGAAGAGTACATCAAGAGAAACGCTGGGCTGGAGGAAGCACAAGCTGGAATCGAGATTGCCAGGAGAAATATCAATAACCTCAGATATGCAGATGATACCACCCTAACGGCAGAGAGCAAAGAGGATCTAAAGTGCCTCTTGATGAAGGTGAAAAAAGAGAGTGAAAAAGCTGGCTTAAAACTCAACATTCAAAAACTAAAATCATGGCATCTGATCCCATCACTTCCTGGCAAACAGATGGTGAAACAATGGGAACAGTGACAATTTTCTTGGGCTCCAAAATCACTGCAGATAGTGATTGCAGCCATGAAATTAAAAGACACTTGCTCCCTGGAAGAAAAGCTATGATGAAGCTAGACAGCATATTAAATAGCAGAGACATCACTTTTCTGACAAAGGTCCATCTAGTCAAAACTATGGTTTCTCCAGCAGTCATGTACGGATGTGTGAGGTGGACCATAAAGAAAACTGAACACTGAAGAACTGATGCTTTTTAACTGTGGTGCTGGAGAAAACTCTCGAGAGTCCCCTGGACTGCAAGGGGATCAAACCAATCAATCCTAAAGGAAGTCAATCCTGAACATTCATTGGAAGGACTGATGCTGAAGCTGAAGCTCCAATCCTTTGGCCACCTGATGCAAAGAGCCAACATAATGGAAAAGATCCTGATGCTGCGAAAGACTGAGGGCAGGAGAAGGGGGCAACAGTAGATGAGATGGTTGGATGGGATCATCAACTCAACAGACATGAGTCTGAGCAAGAGTTTGGGGAGAGAGTAAAGGATGTAAAGCCTGGCATGCTGCAGTCCACGGGGTTGCAAAGAGGCAGACACGACTAGGCAGCTGAACAGAAACTATTGCTACCTAGGCAAGAAGTTGATTTGTGAACATAGTTCTCGCTTCTCCACTCTTTGGCCAGTGAATAAAGCTTGTGCTGAGTCAATCTCAATCAGGGTCTATGGGATGTAATCAGTAAGATGATTCCAGCATCAGCCCTCTGAGTCTTTCCCTTGAAGCCTCGAACATCCTGGAGCAGAGATAAGCCATCCCTGATCTGTCTTGTCTGAACTCCTGACCCCAAAAAATTCCAAGATAAATACTTATTGTTGTTTTCAGCTACTAAGTTCTAGGATAACTAGTCACATGGCCATCACAATTGGGACTGATGCTTTCAGAACACCAGCGATTAACTTAGGAATATAAATTAGGCAAATATTTCTGTAATACTGCCAACTTAAATAAAATAAAATATTGGTGCAACCTACCATTCAGGGGGCACCATGCTTCCATCCACATCCCAGAATGTGTTTTTGCCATTCATTTCAGTAGTATATATAACCCATCGGTGTCGGCCTGGATGGAAAAATCAACATGTAATTTAGAGAGATGTGAGGAGACAAAGACCAGCTTTCTAAAACAGTGTAATTGCATAGCATCAAAGTAATCTTCTTATTGAGAAAAGATTTTTATATGCTCTTATGTAAGAGAAAAGTTAGAGAACTATAGAGACCCGGGTGTACTACTGAAGGTAAACTCCAGAAGTACCTGGAAGTACAAAGTTTATCAAAAACCTAGAGGCCACCTGAGGAAAACCCCTCTAGGGCAATGAACTCCTCTGTGGGTGGAGCTCAGGCCCTGTCCACAGTGCAGAACCCTTGCTTCTCCCCCAGGTCCCCTGCCAAGCAGGTATCAGAGAGGGAAGGGGAATATGTTCCCAGTCATTCTGGGTATTCAGGAGAGAAAAGGGCTCCTCCTGAAACTGGGACAAGAGAAATGTATTCACAGCAACCACACTTGAGCTAGAGGTTTCTATATAAATATTTTTAAATAACCATCAGAGATTCTTTAGGAAATTGGTGGTTATTATATAATAAGCAAACATTATATATGATGGTTAGAACAGCTCATGTTATCAAAATAGTATGGCTGCATGCTTTAACAAATTTCTGTGAAACAGCTGAGAGCCTAACCACAATTTACAAAACTGTTAGGCAAAGGCCTGTATTTTAATGAACACTGTCACTTTTTTTTCTTTTACTTTTTACTGGGGTACAGTTGATTTACAATGATGTGTTTCAGGTGTAAAGAGAAGTGAATCTGTTATATATATATATATATATCTCCACTCTTTTAAGATTCTTTTCCCATATAAGCCATTATAGAGTGTTAAGTAGAGTCCCTTGTGCTATACAAGACTGTCATTTATTATCAGAGGCTGTTAGGCAAGTTATGAGCCACAGTTTATTTATTAAAAGTGGATGATCATACCCAGATCTTAACATTGTTATGAAAATTAAATGTCACACACACACACCTAGTTTAGTATCGAGCACATAAGTGCATAATAAACATTAATTTCTTTCATCTCTTCCTCACTGCCCTCACCCCCACAAAATACTGAATTCATCCCTGTGATGAATTTTAAGCCAATAAGCAAAATGATGCCATGACAGAGCTGGGCTTTAACAATTTCATAATCTATACTTATCAAAATTTTAAATGTGCATAACTCAGACTCAGCAATTCCACTTACAGGAATTTACTCTTCGAATACTTAAAACAAGTGACTGTGGACATTGTTACAATCAAGTTCACCACAGCATTGTCTCTAACAGCAAAAAGTTGAAGGCAATGCTCTAGCAATAGTGAACTATTCAAGAAACTAATGGTTCTTCCATACAGTGGAATACAGTGTTGCTATTAAACAGAATGGTGTGAAAATTTGTAAAATAAGAAAATTCATGGGGTCGCAAAGAGTGGGACACGACTGAGTGACTGAACTGAACTGAACTGAACTGAAAGATATTTCCAATGTGAGGCAAAAATGGAGAGAAGAAAAGGAGAAACAATGAAGAAAGTTTAATATTATACTAGTTTGTAACAAAGCGATGAATAGAAAGAATTTTGGCCTGGGGCTCTGCCACTACCTAGCAGTTATTTAATTAAGTTCCTTCTGGATAAGACATTTTCTTGGGCCTCAGTTTTTTTCTCTATTAAAAAAAAACCAGCTTTTTGATAATCTCTTAAAATCATTTGCAGGCCTAGAACTATGATTTGCCTAAATATTACAAAATTATGGTTACAGAGTGTTAAGATATTGCTGTTTACCCCTTGTAGAACAAGTTGTATCCCTTGCAATCACACATGGATACATGATTTATGTATTCCTAAAAATATTATCAAGGACCATGACCAAGTTTCCTCTGTAAAATGAGGGAGGGGGAGGATTAAAGTGCTTACCTCCAGTAGATGCTAAATATTAAAGTAGATAATGTATGTTATATGTGTTTAGAAAGCATATGGCACTCAAGGCCATTATATTTTATCTTATCAGTTTTTCCCCTGGATAAAGACTAATTATTCCCTCTCTGATACTTTTAATCTCAATCAAAAGATAATTTTTTTATTATAAAAGTAACAAATGCACATGGCAAAAAAATTCCCAACACTTCAAGAAGGTAATAGTGATAGCAACAGTAGTATAGTATTTTTTGAGCACTTACAGACCGAGCAATAGGCCAGCGATTCTCAACAGGGGACAACTTTGTCCCCCAGGGGACATTTGGCAAAGTCTGGAGACATTTTTGGTTGTCACAACTGCAGAAGGAAAGTGTTTCTGGCACTTGGTGGGTCAATGCCAAGGATGCTAAGCATTCCATAATGCACAGACCAGCCCCTCACAACAGAGAAGTATCTGACCCACAGTGTTCATCCTGTTGAGGCTGATAAATCCTACATTTGGATAAGCTCCTCCCATTCACTTTTATCTATTTTTTATACAAGTTTATGAGGCAAATATTATTACTATTATGCTACTTTATAACATGAGGAAGCTGAGGCTGAGAGACATTAAGTAAACTTCAGAGTTACACAGTTTCAACATGGAGGAACAAAATGTTGAAACCTTACCATCTGATAATACTTCTAAGTTTCTTGTATTTCCTTCTAGCATTTGGAACATGAACAGAAAAAGCTTAATTTTCTTCCTGTGAGGCAACAAATTGTTCTGCATCTGGAGTTTCTTGTGTTACACACATCTTTGACATCTTTCTATATAAAATGTACTGGTTTATATCATTCTTAATAATAACAAAATATTATAAAAAATGCAATTCAACAGTATCCAATTGATGGAAAATTAATGTTGCTTTTAGAATTTACTAGTAAAACAATGCTGCAATGGTTGTTTTTGGTTTGGTTGGTAGAGTCCTAGAAGTTGAATTGCTGGGACAAAACATATGTGTAATGTAAATTTTAAGAAAATTTACTGACTGTCCTCCAAAGGACTGTACTAATGTATATACTTTAATATATATACACACATATATATATACCTATTTATTTATTTATCTGGTTATATCAGGTCTCAGCTATGGCACATGCAATCTTCAGTCTTCCTTGTGGCATGCAAGATCTTTAGCTGTGGCATGTAAACTCTTAGTTAGGGCATGTGGGATCTAGTTCCCTGACTAGGGATTGAACTTGGGCCCCCTGCACTGGGATCATGCAGTCCCAGCCACTGCATGGAAGTCCTAATGTATAACTCTTACGGCACTTCCCCACTAAGTATTTCTCAGATTGGCAAATGCTTCAAAATTCAACAGGTGAAAAAAAGATAACACTGTTTCTTGAGCTACATTTCTGTAATTATAAGCGAGGATGAGAGGGATAAATTAGGAATTTAGATTTTAAATATACACACCACTATACATAAAATAGATAACCAAAAAGGACCTACTATATAGCACAGGGAACTATACTTAATACATTGTAATAACCTATAATGGAAGAGAATGTAAAAAAAGAATGTGTATTTATACACCTATACATGAATCCCTTTGCTGTACACCTGAAACACTATAAATCAACTACATTTCAATAAAAATTGAAAAATAAAAAAATCATGTATTCTTTTAATAAAAAATAAGAATGAGCATCTTTTCATGCCTTTGTTGGTGACTTAATTTTCTTTTCCTGCAGATTATCTTTTTCTTTTTTCTATTGAGTTCTTCATCCTTTTACAAGTACCTTGTAAAAATACACTATGGAAAACAAAGTAAAATCAAATCCCAATCTCACTCCCATTACTTATACCCCCAAATACTGCACTTACCAAAAAACTGCTTGTTGTCTTCATAGTACTTATTTCCATATTTGTCTTCTCCCACTAAGGTGCCAACCCTCACATCATTTGCCCTGGGAATGTCCAAAAGAAAACAGACATTTTGGAAAGATTCTTTATTTACAATACATAGGTAAAAGAGAGAGTATTAACTTTCACCAACATAGGCAGCTATGCCAAGGAGAAAAAAGAGCAGATGCTGGATATGGTCACCGATTGTATACTTCCAGCACAAGGGAAGAGAAACTGACCAACTGATGTGCCTTAAATACACTAAACATATAGACCCAATACCTTCAAATTACAAGACTACTTTTAAAAATCTATTATCCCTAGGTCTGAGGTACTGAAGTTAGCAATAAACTTCAGGAAATCTGGAAATTAAAGTGTTTCATCTTAAAATGATTCGAACACCTGGCTCTTTCATTGGGCTCTAGGTCTCCAACTCCGTTTCCCCGGACAATGCTGCTCGTCCAATTCACCGAGTTCAAGAACTAGTCGGGGAAAATTGTAACCACTTCGTTTTAACTCCTTACAGTACACAGAAGGAAAGGAAAGGCCAGAGAAGGAGGGGGAAAAAAAACCCAAAAGTTTCCCAAGGTCACACAGTGTGAGCTTCTGGCAGGCTCATTACTCTCCGGGAAGCAGAGCAGGGGTGCAGCCCATTCACGCCCTCACCCCCATGTCACAGCTCCGTCTCTACAGCCGGCTTTGATCCCGTCTCCGGGAGACCCCGGGACAGACCGCCGCCCGGGGGAGCCAGGCGGACTTGGCCGGTTGTCCTTGAGAAGAGTAGCGTATTCTCCAAGGTGACCCAAACCCGAACCCCTTTCCAAGAAACCAGCCAGGGTAAGTCCAGTCCCAGAAGCCCAGAGCATGGCTAGCCGCCTACCTGAACAAAATTCGTAGATAGCCGCGGAGGCCACCGTGGCCGCTGACCTGCTGCAGCCCGCGCTTCAGGACCTGCAGCAACTCCATCTTGCCCGGCAGGCCCCGCCTCCCCGGCGAGCCGCGGAAAACCCACCGGCGGAACCAGCCACTCAGCGGCAGGGAGCCGACGACAGAAAGTTCCCAAGCACGCGCGGCAGGCGGAGTTGGCTTTGCGCATGCGCGTGTCTGGAGCCGCTCCGCCCCCCACCCCCGCCCCTTGTGGCCTCCTCCCGTTTTCCAGAGAAGATGAGCCTGATTGTTGACCTCCCAGAGCTGCGTTTTCAGAGATGCCATTTAGAAGACAGGACAAGTGGAAAGGTCACCTATACTAGTGTTTCCCAGGTGAAGTTTTCTCCTTTGGGGACCTCAGTTTCCTCACCAAAAGTGATTGCTTCATACGACTCCAAGAATCCTTTCTAGAGTCAAGATTCTTTAGAAACAAGTTACCATTAAGGAATTCAGTATTAAGCACAAAATGATTATTGCACATTTGAAATTAAGTGCATTTGTTACTACTGTTGTGTAGGTAGGCCACTGAGGAGGAGGAATAGAAAAGTACAATATTAAGTATATACTTTCAAGGGTTTAATGATTCAGTTTCAAGTTTTGAAATAAAAACTTTTCTAATTTAAATTAGATGCATATTTAATTTTTTAAATAATCAGTTCAGTCGCTCAGTCGTGTCCAACTCTGAGACCCCATGAACTGCAGCACGGCAAGCTTCCCTGTCCATCACCAACTCCTGGAGCTTGCTCAAACTCATGTCCGTTGAGTCTGTGATGCCATTGAACCATCTCATGCTCCGTCATCCCCTTTGCCTGCCTTCACTCTTTCCCAGTATCAGAGTCTTTTCCAATGAGTCAGTTCTTCACATCAGGTGGCCAAAGAATTGGAGCTTCAGCTTCAGTATCAGTCCTTCCAATGAATATTCATGACTGATTTCGTTTAGGATTGACTGGGTTTGATCTTGCTGTTCAAAGGACTCTTCAGGAGTCTTCTCTAGCACCACAGTTTAAAAGCATCAATTCTTTGGTGCTCAGCTTTCTTTATAGTCCAACTCTCACATCCATACATGACTATTGGAAAAACCATACTGGGAAAACGAGACAGACTTTTGTCGACAAAGTAATGCCTCTGCTTTTTAATATGCTGTCTATGTTTGTCATGGCTTTTCTTCCAAGGAGCAAGCGTCTTAATTTCATGGCTGCAGTTACCATCTGCAGTGATTTTGGAGCCCAAGAAAATAAAGTCTGTCACTGTTTCCATTGTTTCCTCATCTATTCGCCATGAAGTGATGGGACCGGATGCCATGATCTTCATTTTTTGAATGTTGAGTTTTAAGCCAACTTTTTCACTCTTCTCTTTCACTTTCATCCAGAAGCTCTTCAATTCCTCTTCACTTTCTGCCATAAGGGTGGCATTTCTGCCATTTTTAAATAACAAAAGGCAATAAATGAACATTATTTTTTCTAGCATCTAACTTTATGACTTTCAATATGCTTTAAAACATATACTCCTTGATCTGTCAGTTTGAAACAGTCCTCTGATTCCCAGCTATTTGAGATGAGAAACTTGGCACATGGTCACTTTCTTCATCTCTTCTCATCTTTTGTGCTTCCAGATGCCAGTTTACCATATCATTTCTTTAAAAAGGCCAAGGCTTATAAGATTTACACTCTAATAAGTCTTCATAATTGTCTAAAGAGCTTTAAAAATGGAAACACATTATTTCCTGAGAGGACTGAGTAATAAGATAGGATCCAGACATGTAATGTCACACTACTAAATCTTCAACCCCCAAAGAGAAACCTCCAAATGTTAGGATCAAATTTTCTTAGACTCAATTGCTCAAAATTATGTCACACAGGAATTTATATTATGCTTAAGTGTGACTTTCATGGGCTTTCCACAGGCTTTTGTTTTTGAAAAATTCCATCTGTCTTATTCCACAATATAAAAATTATTCTAAAAGCATAACCATATTATTACTATCTCACCTGAAAAGGTTAATAACTGCTTAATATAAAATATCTGCTGAGGAAGGTTCAAATGTCTACAATCATTTAATAATTTTTTTAGTTTGTCCAAATAAGTTCCAACTGATTTTCCAGCTGATTTTAATATATGATTCCCCCATTTCCCATCCTTTGTTTTTGGTCCTTCTGGTTTATTTGACAAAGAAACTGGTAATTTCTCCTGTAGATTTTTCCACTGTCTGGATTTTGTTGATTGTGTCCTATGTTCTTCTCCCTGTATTTCTGTTAGTATTAAATTTAGGCACCTAACAAGATTTGTGGGTTCTTTTTGTTGTTGTTGTTATCTTTCCATTCAGGAGCATTATGGTGTCTGTTTGTCTCATTTTTTGTGACTTTAGCTGTCACTGCTAAGCACTGTCTGAATAATTTCATTCCTTGATTAGCCACAAATCTCCTATAAAGGGAAAAGTGTGTGTGTGTGTGCTCAGTCGTGTCCAACTCTGCAGCCCCACTGACCTTAGTTTGCCAGGCTTCTCTGCCCATTCATTTTTCCAGGCAAGAATACTGGAGTGGGGTGCCATTCCCTCCTCCAGGGGATCTTTCTGACCCAGGGATTGAACCTGGGTCTCCTGAATCTCCTGCATTAGCAGGCAGATTCTTTACCGCTACCACCACCCTGGGAAGTCCTGCAAGGAGAAAACTTCCTGTCAACTATTTGGTTCCTGAAATACTGTTCATATAGGAAAGATGCTTGATTCTCTCCCTTATGGAACAGTTTTCAAAACTACAATTTGGTTTCCTAGCATCCTGTGTATGTGTAGGGGGAGAAGCAAAAAAACCCATAAAATTTACTATCTTGTTTTAAAGTGTATAATACAGTAATGTTAACTGTATATATATTTTGTTGTGCAGCAAATGTCTAGAACTTTGTATCTTGCAAAACTGAAACTCTCAACACACAGGACAACACTCCCCTTTCTCTCTATACTAGGTTGTGCTGCGCTTTGCTAAGTCGCTTCAGTTGTATCTGACTCTTTGCGACCCTATGGACCATAGCACACTGGGCTCCTCTGTCCATGGGATTCTCCAGGCAAGAACACTGGAGTGGGTTGCCATACCCTCCTTCAGAAGATCTTTCCCACTCAGGGAACACCCAGGGATAGATCGAACCCGCATCTCTTACATCTCCTGCATTGGCAAGTAGGTTCTTTACCACTCCCTGATAGCTCAATCGGTAAAGAATCAGCCTGCAATGCTGCTGCTAAGTCGCTTCAGTCATGTCTGACTGTGCGACCCCATAGTCGGCAGCCCACCAGGCTCCCCTGTCCCTGGGATTCTCCAGGCAAGAACACTGGCATGGGTTCCCATTTCCTTCTCCAATGCATGAGAGTAAAAAGTGAAAGTGAAGTCGCTCATTCGTGTCTGACTCTTCACGACCCCATGGACTGTAGCCTACCCAGCTTTTCCGTCCATGGGATTTTCCAGGCAAGAGTACTGGAGTGGGATGCCATCACCTTCTCCAAGCCTGCAATGCAGGAGACCCCAGTTCAATTTCTGGGTCAAAAAGAGCCGCTGGAGAAGGGCTAGGCTACCCACTCCAGTATTCTTGGGGTTCCCTGGTGGCTCAGCTGGTATAGAATCCTCCCTCAATGCGGGAGACCTGGGTTCAATCCCTGAGTTGGGAAGATTCCCTGGAGAAAGGCTACCCACTCCAGTATATTAGCTTGGAGAATTCCATGGACTGTAGAGTCCATAAGGTCACAAAGAGTTGGACACAACTGAGCGACTTTCACTTTCTTTACCACTAGCACCACTTGGGAAGCTCTTATTGGAGCTATTGGGTCACCAGAACCCAATAACCACTATTCTACTTTCTAAGAGTATGACTACTTTAGATATCTGCTATAAATGAAATCATGCAGGTCTTGTCTTGGCTTAGACAGTAAAGAATCTGCCTGGGTCAGGAAGATCCCCTGGAGAATGGTATGACAACCCACCCCAGTATTCTTGCCTGGAGAATTCCATGGACACAGGAATCTGGTGGGCTACAGTCCCTGGGGTCGCAAAGAATCGGACACAACTAACACTTTCACATTTACCTTACTTAGCATACTAAAGTTTCATCCACGTTGTAGGATGAAATCCATGTGACAGATTTCCTTTTGTAAGGCTAATACTCTACTGCATGTACCTATCACTTTTTCTCTACCCATCTGTCAGTGGGAGTTTTTGGTTGCTTTCATCTCTTAGCTATCATGCAGTAAACATGGGAGTGTATACATCTCTTCCAGATCTGTTTTCAGTTCCCTGAGATATAAGTCTGTGTGTGTGTATTAAAAGGATGGGTTAAAGGCATAATCTTTCACCATGGACTGATTTTTAAGATTTCATTTTTTCCTAAAGTGTTGTTTCTGCTTGTTTTAAAATGTTTGCTCCCCATTGCTGCTCCCGTTTCTTGCTTTTTTGCGGGGGTGGGAGTGGGAAAGAAAAGTTTATTGCAAGGCAAACCAAACAGAATGGGTGGTTCATAATACTCTGAATCCCTAAACTCCCCAGTGGTTCTCAGGGAAAAGTTTTTATAGGTAAAATTTGGGTTGAGGGCTACAGGGTATCTTTCTTCTGATTTGTTGGTGGTGAGGCAATAGGGCAGTGCAGGAATCTTTTGCTCAGCCTGCAGTTGCTATCTTCCACCTGGGTGAGGGCCTCAGATTTATAAAATTGCCAGGCCTGCTATGAAACCAGGTAAACCATCTAAACAACTTGGATCTTTAGTCTCTCCCTTATTTGCATGGAGCAAAATGGAATTGAAAAGGTGGTGGTTGTTCTGATTCAACCAGTACCCTTTTGGACATCTACCATGTACTGTGGTTGTCGGCACTTCTGAGTCCCCAGCACTGCTGGCTCAGTGACCTCCTTATTTTTTAAATGTTTTGTCGAACCACTGCCATGCCCATTCACTTACGTACAGTCTACAGTTGCTTTTGAACAATAGCAGAGTAGTTGAATCAGACACGGTAAGGTCCTCAAAGTAAAAAACACTGATGCTCTGGTCCTTTACTGAAAAGTGTGCAAAACTCTGATGTAAATTAATGTTTTCCCTAGAGTTTTGATTCTGCCAGGACAGGGAGGGTTCATGA